>JANHGL010005998.1:0-36070 GCA_024611195.1 Ceyx melanurus | reverse complement strand
GGTGTCCCTGCTCACTGCAGGGGGCTGCACTAGATGCCCTTTGGAGGTCCCTTCCAGCCCTAAACATTCTATGATTCCATGACAATGTCTAATGGACTTCCATAAACAGACAGTCAAAAACATTTTTGGTTTTGTAAACTGTGACATATTTGCTCAATTATCTGCTTTTTTCCCCTGCAGTAAGCTCTTTTCACAAATACCAGACTAACACCTTCACATCTTTTAGCTATTTCACTACAAGCTTCCATTAAAATACAACTAGCATTTCATAAAAAAGAAAAAGTTAACTGAGAAGAAATTACTTGACTTTCCCAGCAATTTCTACATTAAATACTAGTATTAGCAGTAGACCACAAAGCACATAAAGTACAATTCCAAAAAGGAAAAAAAAAAGTATTACAAGGTGTCAGCTGGCTTTTACAGTACAGTAGCACAGGCAAAGCTGTGAATCTGAACTGATTGTAAGATGTCAACAGAGCACTAATGTGCTTCTATTAAGTACTGCTGTCAAGATTAGGCATCAGCCTAGTTGTGGGAGAGAAGAGGAGAGAGAAAAATAGTGTTACATAAGGACAAAGCATTATTAAACCAAATACAGATGGGGAATACAGCTTCAGAGCTGCTGGCTGCCCACCTGGCCCACAAAAGCGTGCTGGTTTTGGAGGACAGACACTTGTCAGATTTAAAGTCCACAAGTAAATTATGTTGAGCAAAAGTTTTTTGATTGAGCACCTGCTTCAAGCACAAGTTCTTTCAGAACTGAATACCTGAAGCAAACCTTCTGCCTTTTCCCTGACAGTCACAGGTAGAAAATTCAACAATTTCTGTTAACACACAAAAGGGGAGAGGGGGGAGAGGTAAGGAAAAAAACAAACAAACTAGACACACCACCAAAACCACCCCCAACCTCCCCCTTCTTGGCAGGACGTCAGGTGTTCAAGTACAAGGGATTGTAGACAACCCTGAGATTTCAGTCAGAAGTAATTTTAGGGATATACAAAATCAACAGTTCTCCAAGTTGCAAAGCTAAAGCAAGACAAAGCTACACACACACACACAATCAATAACTGCAGAACCCTTAAAAAGAATAAAGCACACATTTTCTTCAACTAGCATCCCACAGATTATCCACTTGACAGCAGCACTGTTCAAGACAAAAAGCAAATTGCAGAGCTGCATCAATAGGTTAAACTGAGATTAACTGAGATAAGTTTACTGAATTTTAAGTGAGGTAGCTGTACAATTTAAGTAGGCATCCC
The DNA here is from genome assembly GCA_024611195.1 of Ceyx melanurus. Lineage (NCBI taxonomy): Eukaryota > Metazoa > Chordata > Aves > Coraciiformes > Alcedinidae > Ceyx > Ceyx melanurus. The sequence continues at coordinate 34,811 of JANHGL010005998.1, read as the reverse complement.
ATTATCAGCATAATCATAAAAACTTCCATTTTTTAAAAAGTTCCAAGTCCAGGACACACTTCAGTTGTACATGAAACTCTACACATAATGATTTAAAACTGTTTTTACCAGAAAAATACATATTCTTCCTATCTGTGGTAAAAGTATCTCTCACTACCAATTTTCCTTAGCAAGCCTACATTTCAATTAAGTGAAAGGAAGCTTGCAAAAATATGCAACACAACCTCTAGTGATGTTGTGCTGCTTATATAGAATTAACTTTGATTTACAAAGCGAGAACACAGAAAATGTTTTCTAATAGATTATAAAGCTGCCTCTGCACAATTCATAAAGCTATTGACATATAATGCTTTTAGCTATGCTAAAATTTCAGTACCAAGTTATTCTTAAGAAGGATGCAGCATTAGAAGCACAAATCAGCTGTCTCACCCATCCCCACACCTCCTTGCCCAGCTCTAGAGTCAGCTACAGGCCCAAGCAAAAACAGTTGACAAAATACCCACTGGTTATACTGCAGAAAAGTACAGAGCTATAAGGTTTTTTCTCCTGAGAAGAATAGCATTCTACCCAGATGTCAAGAACCACACAAATTTCTTGCTAGCTGTAATTTTACTTTTTTTTCAGCAGGTATCCTGAAGATGTGGTTACATTCATTCACAGGAATGACTGAGACTCAACGTGCTGCACTACAAGAAAAAAACAACAAACAAAACCCACCACCACAAAAAAAACCAAACAAATAAACAAACAAAAAGCAAACCACCCCACAAAACACAAAACCAAGCAAAACAACTGAAATCTTTTGGGTCAAGTGAGGGAAGTTGAGCAACACCCTTTCCTTCCACACCCTGCTGGGGAGCCCAGCAGCACAACTCAGGGTTTTCAACTCAACCACCCCCCCCAAAGTAAAGGCACACTGAGCACTATATCAAGGCAAACTTTCTCTGCTGTTGGGTATAGTTCAAACCATAAGTGAGTTTAGTTCAGGTTTTTAGTTAGCAAAGCACAGCCAAACACCCTGCTATCTGTGTATTTAATAACCAGTCTGTTGTGTGAGGTGTGTAATGATTTTTACTCTGCTGAAGACAGCTCTCCATTTGCTTGCTCTCTTAACAGAGCACTCTTCAAACATTTTTTTAAAGATAAAAGAGGAAGATCACTCTGCAATAATTTTCTCTTGCTTTTTCCACTCTCCTGGTTTCATCTGGAACAGAGCTATTTTCTTTTCTTCTTAGCAGCTAGAACAGTGCTATGTTTTGGATTCAGTACGAGACAAATGTTGATAATACACTTATTTTTTTAGCTGTTGCTAGGGAATTAAGATCTTTCATATTTCCAATGTTTTTTCCTGTGTACAGGAATACAATAAGCTGGGAGGGAGAATGGCCAGGAGAGCTAACCCAAACTAGCCAAAGGCATATTCCCTACCATATAACATCTTGGTCATGATATGAACTGGGAGAATTATCTAGGGCAGGTGATTGTTGCTTGGTCAGCAACAATCTTGGTTGCATTGGTCAGCAGGTGGCATGCAACTGCACTGCTATTTCTCAGGTGTTATTTCTTTTTCTCTTTGTTATATTCCTTTTCATTACAATTACCATATTTATTGTATTTTTTTGTTATTAAACTGTTTTATCTCAAACTATGAGTTTTCCTTTTTTCAGTTCTTGATATACTACTGGGAGAGATGAGCAGTGAGTGAGCAGGAGCATAGTGTTTAGCTGCTGGACAGAGTTAACCATGACATCACCCCACAATACCTAGAGATTTTAAGGATAAAATTCCTGGTTTGTTCTCAGATGTTCCATATATATCTCTTACAGGAAATTTTGTTTGCAATTTGGCCCTTATATGGACATCAACTAGGACAACCTCATCCATAGAATCTTCAGCTAAAATATTTCAGAATAACCTACAGAGCAGTAATCAGCTAGTAATTTTAATCTATAGAAAAAAGATTAATTGCAGTACCTAATATCCTCTGCTCCATATACAGTCAATAAAAGAGGGTGATTAATGACATTTCCAGCATGCTGTGTACACAGTAGCCTACATAGACCAGGAAGAATGGAGATGGAGAAACTGTCACATGAAAACCCTTGCAAAATTGAGGGTGCAGCACACGAGTCTTCATGAGAAGGGAATCAGTGGCTTCACAAAACTAAAGCATTTTCTTCCATTCCTCCAATAGTAGCCAGCAGATTGCCACAAACTCAGAAAGTCACTGCCTGCCCTGAGGATACCTTTGCAATACAGCTCTGAGAGTCTTGATAGAGGACACAACATCTTTCATCTATTTTGGGAAAAAAAATAAAATATATAAATCCGAAGATCTCCTTCTAAAGGAGCAGAAGTGGTGTTGAAATACATTGCTTTGTATCATTCACTGACATACCATGAAATTTGACTTGTTATTTCTATTTTCTGTTAATCAAAAGAGGATTTCCCTGGCCTTAGAAGTGTGAAATGTCATCTGAAAAGAAAATGGTGTTTTTACCAAATCATTGACATTACCCTCTCTCCCCAGTGTATCATCCTAACCTGAACTGATGTTTTCTGAAATATCTATTATACATAACTTCATAATAGATAAATGTCTAGGCTTAACCTCATGAAATAAAATTTACTTAAGTAAACATAGTAGCATAGACTCATCATGCAACATTTGCATAGGAAATTAATCTGTGTGCAACTATATTTAAAAAAAAAAAAAAGTTAGGAAGAGGAGCTGAAGATACATCACCTACCTGGGTGCAATTACTGTAACCTGTAGAAATATTTTTGGCTGAGGACTTTGAACTTGGTGCTGCAGCCACTGATGCAGCCTTTGTCAATGCCCCCTGAGTTACAGTGGAGTCAGGCACATGGAGCTTTTTCCATTTTTCCTGTGTTTCAGGACCTTTTGCTGTTGGGTCACCTTCACTCAAGTCAGACTTTTTTTCCCACCCATTAGTGGAAGTCATATTTATAACCAGACTTCACTGCCATGCCTGTCATGTTTCAAAACAGCTGAAAAGTTAACTTTAAAAAGCACTTTTTGTTGGTTGCCCCTACCTTTTCCTGCCACAAAGCTATTGTGGAAAGGCTGGCAACACCCTTCACCAGAACAGAGCACTTGCATGCAGTGACCCTCATATTTGACTATTTGGTACATTGTATGAACTTATTATAGATTCCAGCTCTGCTCCAAAATGTTGAAACATAATTTTACAGAATATTCAAAACCTTGAAGATACAACTGTTTCCACTAATGTATGACAGTTTCAATTTCACTTACGGGATCTAGAATAGTGCAAAAATCAGTCCTCCATGAAATAAGGCTGCGGATTTTGTAAGAGAAAGGAAAAACAGTAACAGCATGATACCTTAATATAAGACATTTTGTGCATAAGGGAATCAAGTTTCCCTGAAACTTTTTTTAAAAAAAAAAAAAAAAGTAAGTAGTGAAACGTTGGAGTCCCCCACCCCTGCTCCCAATGTCCTTTATGAAAACTGATGAACTGTAAAAGCTTTCCAAAAAGAGCCATAAACACAATTGTTATCTGGGCCTTCAGCTGAGGGACTATGCAGGTAAGCTCATCTCATGTGCTCTATTTATCTGCACAATAGCAAACTATGATCTTCTCTTTTAAAAATAGGGAGAATTCCCTGTGTGCTATGGCAACCTGCCAGTAAGAGGCAAACAAGGTAGCTGAGCAACCTGCAGAAAGCCAGTAGGAGCACATTGGTCCAAAACTTGGTTGCTAGTCCCCGTGAGCCCATCTTCCTCACAAAAACACAAATATCCACTTCGGTTTGCCTCTACTTGGACTAAAAACCTATCAAGTCCACGTAAGTGAGATGGTGACCACAGTTCTCGGGAGGCAAATTTACTCCTTTGATACCATTTTATATCCTAAAGTACCTTTTAAAAGGGATACAGGGCCCCACCTGCTGTTAAATTTGAGCCAGGAGGTCCCCAGGGCAGCTCTTTTAGGAGCCAGGATGTGGTTGCTTACCTCAAATGAGAACAGTGATAGAACTGAGCTACTAGTTTTTTCCCCTTGTCCTGAATTGCCCAGTCTTGTGTGTTACACAGGAAAAAAAAATCTCACTTCTAAAAATACACAGTATTACACCAGGAGACTGCAGGTTGGAGTAATGAGATTCCAGTGTACCTGCATGAAGTCAACAAAGAACTGCACAATGTTTCAGGTAAATGAAAACGACAAGATGCTGAAGAGAGTTACAGTGAACAGACTTTTATTTTTAAATGCTATAACATGAAAAGAAAAAACAAAGCTTATTAAGCATTGGAAAAGAAAATCAGCACTTTTCTCCTTAACCAGCTTTCACCAAACACATTGAATTTCACCTTCTGGTCCATCTTATTCTGACAGACTGATGTAGTTTCTAGATTAGATATTTTAAGTAATGTTTCCAAGGTATCTATATGATCATCTTCCTGGCATCCTCAAACTCCAAATAAATACACCTCAGTGCACAAACATATCCTCTTTGATGGAGAGCAGATAAAAAGGGAGTCTTATCTCCAACAAAAACAATGGCAGTGAGGAAAAAAAAACAGAGCTGGAATAAAAAGAAGGAAGGATTGGGGCAGATGTCTGAAGGACAATCACAAGCATGTGAAAATGTTCACCCATGTATGGTCTGCAGCTCTGTAGACACAAGGACAGTGCAGACCTCAAGTCTACAGGACAGGAAAATCTTGTTCAAACAATCATTTACAAGCACACAAAATCTTCTGCTAATCGAGCTGAATACATCAACATGCAGCCTCTGCTTCTTCCCTGCTCTCTCCCATTTTTTATATCTCACTCTCTTCCCTCTTGTCCCCCCCCATTCATAATCTTTTTCCTGAGCTTCCCAAATCCATCACTTATATTTGTCCAGTCTGTTCTCTCCAAACTGAGCCCTGCTCAGCTTTGGTTGTCACAATAAAGATGATAAAAATCCCTAGTGTTTGAAGAGGAGAGATTTGAGCTCAGTGATGTGAAAGTATAGCTGTAAAGCACAGTCTGTCCTGTAAAATGAGGTGAAAAGAAGAAAGAAAATAACATCCCACATTGTTCCTCTTGTACCAAAGCATTTCCCAGACACTTGTAGATTTTGTGCTGAATCATTTCAATATGCAGCAGTTACTGAAGACAACCTGGATCATATACATTGATATGTTATACAGAATTTATAATCTCCAAACAGTTCTCCTAATGCAAACTCATTTGTCAGTCAGGCCTGCAACTTTCCAAATTCTTAGAGAGCTTGAAGAAAGCAACTGAGTGTCTTTTAATGGGCCACAAAGCACCCAGTCCACTGGTATTTTTGTACAGCAATTTGTCAAACATTTTGGTTTGTTAAATTAAGATAAGTTTCTTAACAACCCCTGGAGTTCAGCACAACCAAAGCAAGGCCTTGTGAACGTGAAATTTGTCAGTGCATGTCAAGTAGCTGAAAAAGCAACAGGAAATTTTTACAAGCTTAGTACACTCAGTTAATGAAACTCAATTCTTGTAGTGCAAGGAGTCAGAAGAGCCAGCAACCTAGTCATTTGGGGTTAAACAGTTAACAGGCCTTATCAGTTCAATGATAGGATCTCCATATTTTCTTTTTTTTTAAATCATGAAACTGTTACTCAAAGATCTGGGGAACTAGCTGCTATCAGATGATCAGCTAAGAAAAAATAAATAAATTGTGAAATATGGCCTTCTAGTTTATTCTTACTTACCTGGTGGAGATATATACACAAAAGCAGACACAGTGTAAGGGGCCCCTGGCCTTACAGCCTGTCACCATTACTACCCATTAGCAATTCCTTAGGGAAGACTACCATGCCTGTGCCTATGCCTCTGCAAAATAGGCATCTCTGATGTTTGGTGCAAAGACTTTCTGAACAAGTGACAGCTTTTTGCATCATATAATCCTTGATGTTCCCTCTCCCTCACCACCATTGATTCCTACAACTGTAGTTTCCCATAGCAAGGTGTCTGTCACACAGCTTAGTGGGCAGCCATCCACAGTGCTGCTCAAGTACCTCTCTCTCCTGTCTGCATTAAGATAAGAAGGACTTGAGGGTTTTCAATGCTTCTCAGAAGTCAGATTATGTCTTCCAATGAAAAGCTCTTCCTAAAGTTCTGTTTGCAAATATTGCCACTCCCAATTTACACATGAACAATAACATCTGTTCCACAGTTCTTCAAGGTGCATGTACTCTGCTGCTACTGCAACTCTAGGCCTTCCAAAAAAAAAAAAAAGCACAAACTTCCATGGATCTCCCTTCTGATTTCCAACATTGATCTTCTGGACTTAACTTCCCAAACAAGCTCATCACCTCTATGAAGTACAGCAAAAAATGCCATGCTAAAGGAAACATCATATATGTTGCTGCCTGTCAACATGTCAGATATCATTTAAGTTCCTTGGTTTTGAGGTGTTGCTTTTTTGTTCCAGAGCCATTAGGTATTTGATGCTAAGTGTTCTGCTTTAGGCTTAAAAAATAATTTAAAAATTGTGGTTATTGAGAGAGAGGTGGTGGTGCTAAAATAAGCAAACAAATGTTTGGGGGTGTTTGAATTCCTGTGAAGAGTCTTGTCATCCTAGTCAAGCACCTGGGCACTTTACAGGCAAGGCATAACAAGTCCATGTATTAAAAACCAGCCAGTTAATCATGCTGAGTAGATTATTTCAGCTCAGTAGAGCCACAACATGTGTAGCAGGCTCATTGGCTCTGAGAATTATATTACACCTTATCTATTTTATGGAGTAAGTTACACAACTAAATTCCTCCTGTGCTCCTCTGGGGCATATCTACTATGGCTTAGAAAAACTAGAAATAGTAATCCAGTGAAAGTGTGTTTTCTAACAGGTTAAAAACATTTCTATATCAATTTGCTTCATAGTTTAAAATTTAAGTTGCAAAAACATATAGTCCCCCACATTTTATGGTGATTTTACTTTCACTGGAGAAGGGTACTAGTTAGAAACATTAGTCTCACTAGCAAGAGCTCTACAGTGATCTTTGAGTGCTTTCCCCAGACTGGCTTGCTGAGCCTCCAGCACTGACTTCTACCATGCTGGGGCAATCACACTTCTGAGAATGGCAAATGCCAGTGCCCCAGGGCACTCACCCCATCCTTTCCTGACTACCATTGCTCTCTAACTCTGGCTAGAGATCTCTGGGCATGAGGGATGGCTCTCAACGCCCACCCCTTTTCCACAGCCCAAAATCTTTGCCCATCTCTACAGGTGATAGGGCCAGTGACCACCCCAGCACACATGCTACATAGAAGCCAGCAGCAGGGTGTGTGAAGTTGTTAATGAAACTCAAAAATCTACCATTTGACAGTCACCTAGCTTCTCTTGAGCAAGCAACAGAGCTGATAAGCTAATTTAGCCCTGCAGCAAAATCCAGTCTGTTGGCCAAATCTTGCTGTTAGAGGAAAGCAATAACTCAGCCTCAAAAAACAGACCTTGTGAAGATGGTTCAAGACAGACACATGCTGAAATATATTTCACAATGCTCTCCACTAAGCATAAAAAGCATTTGCCTAGCCAAATCCAAGATCTCTCCAGTAATTCCCACATATGCACACTTCCATCTTTCACCTATCTAGCAATAGCAGTGTGAGAGCACATGCTGCATGAATTTATGTAGAAGAGCAGTACAGTGAAGATGTTGCAAGAAGGAAAAAGGAAATAAGGCAACACTTCCACAAGATGACTCAGGAATTTTAACGTTTGTGTGAAAATGCTTGAAAAGCAATGCAGAAAGGCAGAAGGTGGGAGAACTGCAAAATATTGTAGTTAACAAAAGAAAACAGAACTGACAGTCAGAAGGAAAGAAGCAGAAATTAGTTTTATTTTAAAGGAATTTTGTGTGTTCCTTGGTTGCACAACTAGCAGATAGCAGAAACTGAATATATAGCTCTCAAGTGGATGACCCATAAGCCAGAAACCAGAGTGAGAAAGTCCCTCCCACAGTCAATGAGGACAAGGTTTGTCTTGGGGAACCTTAACATACACAAATCCAGGGGACCAGATGAGATGCATCCCAGAGGGCTGAAGGAATTGCCAATGCAGTTGCCAAGCCACTGTCCATAATATTTGCAAAGTCATGGCAGTCAGGTGAGGTCCCTAGTTACTAGAAGAAAGGAAATATCACCTCCATTTTTTAAGAGTAGAAAGGAGGACTCTGGGAACTACCAGCCTGTCAGCATCACCTCTGTGCCTGGGAAGGTCATGGAGCAGATCCTCCTAGAAAATATGCTAAGGCACACTGAGGACAGGGAGGTGATTCAAGAGAGTTAGCATGGCTTTACCAGGGGCAAATCCTGCCTATCTTATGGCTTTCTACAATGAAGTAACTGCATCAGTGGACCAGGGAAGAGCTGTGGACATCATCTATCTTGATTTTGCCAAGGCTTTTGACACCATCCCCCACAACATACTCCTTTCTGAGAGAGATATGGGTTTGATGTTGTGGCCAAGAAATTGTCTGGATGGTCACAACCAGAGAGTAGTGGTCAAAGGTTCAATGTCTAGATGAGAGAGTTATTCAGCCTGAAGCAGAGGAGACTCAGAGGGGACCTTATAGTGACCTTCCAGTACCTAAAGCAACAAGTGCTGTCCCTCAAGGGGCCACACTGGGACCAGTGTTGTTTAATATCTTCATTAATGACACAGACAGTGGCACTGAGTGCACCCTCAGCAGCTCTGCTAACAACACTAAGCTGGGTGGTGCAGGTGATGTTCCAGAGAGACAGGATGCCATCCAGAGGGACCTGGACAGCCTGAAGTGCTGAGCTCAGGTGAACCTCATGAGGTTCAAAAAGGCCAAGTGCAAGGTCCTGCACCTGAGCTGGGGCAGTGAGCATTACCAATATGGAATGCGAGGCAACATGCTAGACAGCAGTCCTGGCTCTCTCATAGAGCATTCTATGATATCTCCAACTCTACTGAAGGTCATTTGAAAATGTAATGGGGGGGGCACACAGTGCAGGCAGTGAAAAAGCTTCTTCTGAAAGGAAAAAGTCTCCAAAGACAATGAAAAAAAACACAAGTGCTTAAAACAGTTTAAGTTTAAATGCTTCAGAAATAGAAATATCCATAACACATTTGAAAAGCATTTTTCACACCTGAACATACAAAAAACCAGACCAAAATAGAATACCAAGATGTCCTTTGAATGTGCCTGTCATGAGATGGGGAAGTCTTGGATTTGGGGATATATAAATAGTTTAGAACCAGAAGTTCCAGGAAGAAAAGAAAAATATTGTTGTAATTTTAAGACCCTACCAAAGCAAAAGGTGACTTCAACACCACATATTCAGCAGAGATCATTGGCTTCTGCAGTTATTAGAAGCATGGAGGATGCAGTGCTTCCTTGCAAGAGTTACCTTGAGTTTCCCCACCCCCCTACCCCCATCCCAGCTTATGCAGAAGATATAGGAAGAAAGAGTATAAATAAACTCTGAACACAGTTTGTGGTTACTTCATTTCCTTGGGCTACATCAAAATAAGTGTTTTGTAAAGTAATGTTTCCCCATGGCAACAACTATCACTCAGATGGAGAGCAGAATTTTGTATCTTTTCAGCCATCACTTAATCCAGTTTAGCATCTGTATTGACACTTCCTTCTACTTTTCTACATCTATAACTTCTTAAATTACTGTTTGTGCAGTGCTGAAGGATATTTTCTCTCATTTCAAGGAAGAATCAAGTCTTCTTTTCTCCTAGAGCAGAATCAATGAGTTGACTCCTCGGGATAAGCAGACAGATCAAATGTTTAAGGAAGAAATAAAATCCAGATTATGAACCCACAGAGCATCTATTCTGTAGCTGTGAAATCTTTCCCTGGGGCTCCACTGAAATTCAGTTGCTTCACGACAGCAAGGAGACAAGATAGATTCAGTTGTTTTTCCTACAACTAGTCTGATTCTAGAGGAGATGCTGGGAAAAAGAAAAAAAAAAAGATAGCCTGTGTACGTGTGTAAATCCCAGATGATAAAACAGATAAAACTGGAGCCCTGGAGACTTGCACTTAAAGAACTGGGGTTCAAACCAGCAGAGAGATCCATGAGCACTCCAGAGGAAAAAAAAATAAAAATAAAAATAAAAAAATAAATTAATCTTTAAAGGAATTGGCCCAGAAAAATGTTTAATTTTATGACGTAGAAAAGAGACACACCTGCTGCACATGACCTGTTACATGATGCACCATGACATACAGACTATTAATTTTCAGTGTTTGCCTATGTTATTATTTCATATTTAGGTGCAAAAGAGAGCAAGCAGGATGTGACTAATCACTCCACCTGTGATATTTAAGCTATCAAACCATCAAACTTACAGTGGTTGATAGAATCTTGCTTTTACCCTCCTTGCTGGGATCAAATAAAGGGCATAAAACTTCAGTGTAAGTGATGTTTAGCTGGGTAATTTCATAGGAATAAGAAAATCCAAATGCACACATCCCCAAAACACAAATGGGTCTCACTACTCTCTAAGCTGTAGAAATTTAGCAAGATAATGGATACAAATATCCAACAATTAGTCCAGAAGGTAACAGACACATTAGAATAAAAGCATTCAGTTTTCCAGTCTGCAGCAATAATCAAATCAGCTTTTGCCACTTCAAAATAATAGACTCTACTGCCTACATTTCAGTTGAAATGCACCAGGAATGCATTTCAGAATGAGACTCGTGTAGAGTGTTAGGAAAGCATGAAAAATACATCTCAGTCTCAACAGATGTACCCATTCTGCTATCTACCTTGAAGAGACCTCATTTATTGAGCTGTAAATAGAGATTTCAGTCAAGTATCTTCTTGCTGAGGCTTGCAGAAACTATTCCACAGCTCAACCATACAAGATAATGAAGAGTGTAATGCATTAACATCAGCATTTATCTTTCTTTTATGTTTGATCAATAAAAAAAATAATCCTGGAAAGCATTTGTTAGCTCACTTCCTGGCTCAATTATTCTAGAAATGGTGTCAAATTCTAAGGAACACAATAAAATAAACCACACTGTAATGTTCAACTCTGGCTTGTATTGCTAACCAAGACTAAAAGCTTTTAAGACTGCATCATTCAAACACAAGCACTCTACTCAACATCTTCTGTAAAAAAAAAATTGAACACAGACATGTAAGACTATGCACTCAGAAAAAGTTCTTAGAAAGGACATTCTAGAGTTCTGTTATAACCCAAATTATTAGTCTTCACAATGGCATGATGATTCAGATATTTTGCTGCATGATAACAGTATCCACTGCAGTGGAATAAAAAATATAGATGTGTGCTATGACAGTTGAAGAATCACCATGTCAGCAGTACCAGATTTTCACCATAAGGAAAAACTAAAACATTTGTTGCTTCATTCTCAGTCTTCCTTTCATGTCCATCTGAAAACGGAAGGAGGTATTTTGCCCTTCCTTTCAGGATAAGGCAATCCCACCAAATTTGTGAGTAATCTGTTGATATAAAAATGCTAAAAAAAATCCTGTCTCAATATCCCAGTAAAATAATGCAGTGAATGTTGCTAAGATTAAGTACATTAGTAATAGCTTTGCTCTATATAATGAGCCAAAACTTATCTAAATTCCAGAAATATGTCATTAGGAAATTCAAGACATAGTAACATTTCAAGCTACTTACTGGAAGTGCTGCAAAAGCACAAATCAAACCACTTGTAATTCACTAGTCCCTTATGCATCTATCAAATAAAGATCAAAAGACGACTGGTTTTAAATTAATTGTCTGACAAAGCACTACAAAACAGTGATAATGGAAAGACTGATAATTAGTCTTATGCTAATGGAAAATTAAAATGAACCTGTAGACCTTACGATGATGAATTCGGACTTTTAAAATATCTTATCATAACAGCATTAGTATGTCATTATTTTCAAGTTCAGCTATATTAATCCTTACAATCTTTTCAAATTCACAGTTTAAAAGCATGTCTTTCAAGCAGTTTGCAGTACTTCTGATGACTACAGAGGTTCATTTCAGGAGAAATCTTTATATAATAACCTTGTAACAAGTTACAGAGGTGGAGGGGGAAAAAAAAAGCCAGAAAGTCTTATTTGTAGTTGGTTCTTTCTATTATGACAGTTATATCATTATACCTAGATTATACATAGACCTAGCAATACATTGCTATAGCAAGCAACTCAAAAAAGATCACGTAAGTGACAACACAGAACCCATCCATGGCAACAGATAACATGGACAACAGTTAATAAACCTGATGAATGATAAAAACAGAAGATGAAATCATGGATAAGATTTGCCTTATGCAGATAGACAAAAATATAGAAGTCATGTTTATTTCAAGAGCAAAGCTATTTTCTTAAAAAGGTGCAACAGTAGAGGTTCATAAATCTATCATCAATCAAGATTGCTGCTTCAGCTGTTACACTACACTATTAAAGCTATCTGACAGTATTATTTCCTCAATAATTCTGTAATTTCACAGGGAGAAGAAAAAAAAAAAGTCAGGGAAAAAAAAAAATAGAAAAACAACAGGAAGCAATTCAGAAAAGAGCAAGTCAAAAGCATTTCTAGCCTGAGCTGAAAGTATTTCCTCCCATACAGATGACTGACCACCATACCCTAAGAACATAATTGAAATCAGGTTCCTTCATTTTGCTCCTTGCAAAGGCTCCTTGGACAACTGATCTTCTCTGTCACCTTTTAGAGCTTTGAGATTACCAGAGACCCATGTTACTCCAAAATTGTGGATTAGAGGAGATTACACTACAACCCAGACTTTAAAATAATAATAGAGTGTTTACAGATCCCCCAGGTAGCACAGTATTGGGTTTTGGTCAAACTACTGCATGTTGGTAGTAAGCAATTCTATGATTCTATGATACTAAGGCCACTGCTAGAACTTGTGTATCACACTGGGGGTACAGAAAATGAAAGACCACACCTGTGGGGAGGAGTAGACAGGACAGGTGACCCCAAACTGACCAGAGGTATTCCAGCCCATAGACATCATATCCGGTAGATAAAGCTCAGGGGTCCGAAGGGCCTCTAAGCACAAGAGAAAAAGCACTCAAGCTAAGCACGCATGCTAGCTGGTGGGCTAGGTGCTCGGGATGTTGGAGTTCTTCCTCTCTTGAGGGGTTCTCCCCCTCAGAAGCAGCAAGGAGGACTCTCTCCGTGCTGTCTTCAATCCCAATCAGTGTGTTTCTCACCCCTGTGCCAGAATCCAGCTCCTGCACACAGCTCCTGACTGCTGCGGGACCCAGTCTGGGACTCTCCCTGTGCTCTGTCGTTACAATCTGGATCACTTAACTCAATTTCTGTCCTTGTTCTCTGAATGTAGAGTCCCCACAAGCCTGATGTGGGTTTGCTTCCCCTCAGGGAGATATTTTCAGAGTTATTTTCCAGAGCATATCAGCTTCCTGCAAAGTAGTCTCTGTAGCAAAGGGCTATATGAAAAGCTTGCTTTACAGCTTAAATATATTAATCATATATCTATTTACAGCATTAGTAAATCCCCAGATGTACTTAGGGAGTCAGGGTGGGGTGTAGCATGCTGTTAACGTATGGAAGCTAGCATATCCTGCTTGCTCAGCTAAAATACTGCTAACTGAATTTTCACCTATAAATATTCTAACCAGTACCAGGAAGCAAGATGTACTTTGCAATGTTGTAAAGTCTTCTAATTTTATAATAAAGATCGTCCCGTAAAGTGGATATTTTACACACAATAGCCCACATGCCTTGTGTCAAAGAGGAGCTCAAGCTGTATCACACACACCTCCAGATTAAGAGATGCAAACACAAACTAAGTACCATTAGATCAACACAGATATCACATAAATCAACCACCAAGCACATCAAGGCAGGATCCAGAGTCCCAAGGCAATCCATAAACCAGTTCTGTAGGATGGGACCTGGCCACAATGTCCCCCACCCTTCACCAAGGGAAGGGAGGTCTTTCTCCCTCGGGCATTTCCCATCTTTTAGACAACAACCAGTCATCTACTCAGTAAGCTGCATAAAGAAAATTTTAGATTGAGAGGCAAATTCATGTTTTTATAAAGTAGTAGTAAATAAATTTAAATAAATTTATTTCTGTAGCAGTAATAAATCCTGGGACAAACAGCCTAGAGCTAACCAGCTGTAGGTGCTGTGTCAGAGGGCAGGCTTGCTAACAGAGCACAGATCTCAGGAATAGCTTCTTCACTCTATGAGGGACAGATAAAAGACCAACACATGCAGTCTTTTTCTCCACAAATCAGACTGCACTAGAGAGTGAGAGCCATTTGTCTTCAGAAAGAGCCTACTAAGCATTTTCATGAGGGAACTGCTGAAGACAGAGTCCTGGCTTGTTTTCAGCCACACCACTAGTGACAATAGAGATAAAAAAAAAAAAAAAAAGCAAAGCATCTTTAGGGGCTGATATTATCCAGGCAAGGACAACTGTTGCAAAATTGTGGTAATTTACCCCATCACCACAAAAGCTTTCACAATTTCAACTGTTAAGGTAAACAAGCCACCACACTTTTCCTGCAGTCACTGGCACACAGTACATTCACTGTACTGGTAAAATCCCAGCTTCACTCATGACATGTATGTGGAAGAGAAGTGCAGACCTGCATGACAAGGGCACCAGTAAATCTAGTGGGATTTTCACAGCATTCTGAAAACATTCACACATATTGCAGCTCACTTTGCTTTTTTTAACACAAAGGTATCCCAGATCAATAACCTGTACTAACACTAGGTTGTTTTTTGATGGGTGTGTGGAGGAAATCCACATGCCAGGCTCCTCATTCCCCACCCCCTCCTTCCCCCCAGTCAGCTGCATTTATCATAGTAATATATCATAGTAAACTAGCAGGACCAAAGTACCTCTCCAGTTAAAACCAAGTTACTATGAAAGGTCTGTTATATCACCACTTTAATAAGCAAAATAAGTCCTTAAGCAAACAGTTTCTTGGCTAATATCTTAGCAAGATAGAAATTATCACAAAAATCTTTCCTAATAACTCATGATTTGAAGAGCCTTACTGGATGTTTTGAAATTTATTTTAAAGAATAATTAAAACAACAACCTTCTAGTCTGCAAAAGAGTTCCTGTGCTTGCTTAAGCAAAAGGGAAGATGATACCATCTCCTCTAACATTTGCATCAGAGCAACAGCTTGCAACAGCTAACGCTGCATTTCTGTGATCACAGAGAATTTCTGGCTAGTACTATTTTCAGGTTTTTTCTCCTTCCCTGAAAGCATAAGTCTGTGCAGAGAGCACATAATTAGGAATATGAGCACGGGGTGTGTAAAATCTGTAGAGCTCCATATCTCTAATAAATGGATAGTTGACAAGTATGTAACAGCTGTTCACATATGGAGACTTGCTCATTTGAATTAAAATAGATACTTGCTTTGTATTCTTGCTGTGAATAAGCCACATCCACTTCTTTTCGTCCTTCAAGTGTCACAACAATTTCAAATACTTAAAATACAGGCCAAGTTTTCCATGTTTAAAAGCAGCTCCTTTTGTAATAAGAAAGGAACTGTGTTTGAGCTGTACAAATGAAACTGCACTAGTAAGAACCTCCATCAACACAATGCAAGTACTAAATCAGATCTTTTGGAAGCTTTGGGACACAGTTTTTCTCTCACAGCCTGTGACACCAGCAGGGGGAAAAGGCAAAGCAACATTATTCTGTGTTTACTTCTAAAAGGATAGTCACCATAGGGATGCTCCATGAGGATCTTGCTTAGCAACTGTAATAAAATCATGCAGGCTACTTTAAAATGAAGGGCACCTGCACACACCTGAAGCCCAGAGTCAAGTGCATCACCAGTTAGTGAGCCTTAGAAAGTTGCTGTTACAAATAACACATAAAATAATTGTTTGGGGGCATTTCAAGCCTCTGTTTAAAACAAACAAACAAACCAACCCCACAAATATGCTGCTCTTTTATTTTACAAGTGAATTTAGAAAATAATGCAAAAAATGTGTAACTGGAAAGGCTTTTTATTGCTTCCAAATCAATTTTAAAAATTCTACAAATGTAATTTTCAGGCAGTTTTCCATATTATAGATATTGGGATGAACATCTCAGATTCTAGATTCTTTGCCCATCATTTATAACTTCAGATTTTTCCAATCATTAGTGTATATGCTGCAAGTAAAATATTCTCCCTGATGTAAAATATGAAGCTGTATTGACTGAAATTGATTGCTGAACTCCCACTCACTTCAGTGAAATCTGAGTATAGATGAGGATGTGCGTTATTAGTCTGATGATATGCAGTGTAATCAAGGTAATGAATTTGACAACTTGAGACTGAAGTACAGACTGAGGCATATGCTTTTGACTAATGTAGAAAAAAACATGACAATTTCAAGCAAAATATTACATACAGTGTGCAGTGGTTAAAAGCACAATTTAATTAGATGTACTACATATTTAATTATTTTGAAAAACAAGAACTAGAAAAATTTCCAAATGGTTGACCTCTCCAAAGTTCTCCAAAGCAGGCAACCCAATTAGCTTGAAGTAAAATTCACTGAAGCAAACATTTTGCTTAATTTTTTATTACTAACTAGCTCAAATTTTGTCATTTTAACTTCAAACCTTGCACATCATCTTCCCAAGCCTTTCAACAATGCCCCAAGTACAATGTATGTAATACTTGTCATCCAGCAGTATCAATTCTCCTAAATGCTTGAGATGTATAAATATGTCCCTAAACAAATTTTAAAATATCATTCCTCCTCAAAAAGGAAAAATTAACCCGAAAATCAATGGTGAGGAAAAAAAAAAAAGCACAAACCCATATTATTTTGGCAACGAGTACCCAAATGTTGCAAACACATTTATTTCACTTCAACTGCATAAGCTGACCTTGTTTAAGGGGAAAAGACTTAAAACCTCCTACTTCAGATGGAGGGAAGGTTCTGGTTCATAATCATATAGTTTTACCTCACACATCAACTCCATCTTCCCTCCATATTACCCCATAATTCTTTCAAGATCTTCCAGTAACTGGATTACAAATTAATGTAACAGAGGTATAAATTGATCTTCAATTTTAAATTCATGTTATCAATTAACCTTCATAAACTACTTATTTCAAGGAGTAAAAAAAAAAAGATTCTTTCTATCCTTGGAACATTATTAAAACTTACTACTATCAATAAAAATGTGAAATTAATGTGCTAAAACACACCGAGAGGTGAGAAATTTGGTTGAAATATCAACCTGATTTTAAAATTGACATCACACAATTTTATTATCTGTCCATTCAAATAGCCATCACCAAAATCAGGATTTCACACACATGTAATTCAAAAGCCCCAAAATGGATGAGGCAGGAACACTAAGGCTCTCTCAACATGTTCCAGAGACAGAAAAAAAATATACCTTGCCATGTTTTGCAAAAGCCCACAGAAAAGATTTGAAGGCATAATGATTATCTGTGATATTTGAGCCATACATTCATCTACATGACAATTCTCCATAAGTTTCTTCACTGCATCTAGAATCAATGGAAAGCTCTGCTTATGATTTATTGGTGGTGCCTGGAAGACAGCAGAGGTATTGGTCAGGGCTTTCCAGATGTAAAACTTATCTTATTTTGGCTTGTCCAGTTGTTAACATCTCCTCTTGCTGCTTGTCCTGTGAACATTTTAATTTCATTATTCAGATATATTCCCCCTTCCCTCTCTTTTGAGTCCTACAGAGATTTCTAGGAGTATCTGTGACAGATTAATGCCACATGCAGCAGACAAACACCACGATTCCCAGCACAGGCTGTTCCCCGTGTAGTGAGCAGCATGTTTCTTGTCATACTTAATTCACAAAGCAAATTAAATATGTCAGAGTTAGTGAATGTTGTAAAAGCTCACAAAAGAGAAAGGGACTTGAAGTCTTACAGCTTACACATTTGAGAGTCTTGGAGACTTAGAGCTCAACCAACAGATGGGAAATAATACAGTAATAATGGTTCACTAATTACCTACAGGCTGATCTTTAAAGACTTTTGACCATCTCAGAGCTGTAGCCAATACACCCATGTGAGACTTAAAACATTTGGAGATTATTGAAAAAACACAGGTTCTTGACAAGATCTCATCACAATAATTTTTTTCCTCTCCGTACAAAAAGGGTCAAATTCCTCAAAAGCCCAATATTTAGATGATTTATAACTGGAGTGTTGTAGTAATAAACTAGAAGAATGTCCTGTTTCTTAGTGAGGCAGAAGTGTTTTTTTACTGATATTATTTCAGCATTGCTTGGAGCCTTCATGCCAAATAGAAAAAACAGAAAAGGTGTGAATGCAGTGCTTTTAAAACTCTTTATGAAGGTTTAAATTTATTAAGTTAAAAATAATCTGGCATAATACCTGTGAATAATTTTGTTTTGTAGTATTGCCAATGCACCTTCACCACCAAAGAACTTTGTTCATGTTGATTCCAGAGCAGGTGTAGATAGAAACCAAACTGTTCTGTTGCAAAAGTCAGGTTGAAATAGATAACCACTGTTACCTTACAACAGTTTTACTTTTTGGTCCTTCTCATGAAGATGAGGTGGCTTCTGCCAACTCCATAACAATTTACATTTCCCAGTAATTATGCTATGACTCATAATGAATTGCATGGGCTTTTAATCACTGTCACTACAACTCTTTCTCTCACCACTCTTAATAAAGGCCTGTGGGTTTTCATCTGAGTACTAGAGTGTAAGAGAGAAGAAATAATCAATAGAAAAACCTAAATAAATAAGGGAATGCAAGGGACAAGGGGAAGCAAGGACCTGGTATAAGCAAGCAAGCTAAACACTGTATTGAACTTTTCATATCTGAGAGCACTCAAGGCTAGAAGCTTTTGCTCATTATTTCAGAAATCCCTTAAGTGGAAGGAGACAAAAAAAATTTACATCTTTCAGCAGATAATAGTACCCCAGAAAACTGGGTATATCAATATATACAACAAGACTGAAATATTTCAGTTACATAAAACTAACTACACCAGTGAATATCAGAAGTAGACAATTATCTTTTCTGAACAAAAAGGAAAAAAAAATATAGTAAAGATAAAATATATCTCTAGATCACCACAATGACTCAATGATATTTTTTACTCAGGGCCAAGACTGCAGTTCACTGCACTTGTACATGTAGCTGAAAACAACATTTTTATTTGTGTAAATTAGGTGGCAGTCAGCAAGCATCAGAAAACTAACTCCACTGACATCAAATAGTTATTACTAGATTCTCACCAGTGAGTACACGTCTGTGTTATTTCACACAAATACACAGTTGGGGCCAATGGAGACAAATGCTTTAAGAAACATTCAAAAAAAGGTCATATTAAATAGGAAGGCAGGAAAAAAATACTATATTTGTAGTATAATAAAAAACTATCCTAGCGTCAGCTATAATCAAGTCAATTTTCTTTCCTAGTAGCTGGTACAACGCTGTGTTTTGGCTTTAGGATGAGAAAAATCTCAATATACTAATGTTTTAGTTGTTGATAAGCAGTGTTTAGACTAAATCAAGGTCTTCTCAGCTTCTCACACTGCAGAGGCTGGGAGTGCCCAAGAAGCTGTGATGGGACACAGCCAGGACAACTGAGCCAAACCATGCAGAAGGAAGGATACCATAGGACACCATGCCCTGTATATAACCTGGGAGGAGTTAGCCAGAGAGCACTGTGGCTCAGGGATTGGCTGAGCATCAGCCAGTGCATGGTGAGCAACTGCACTTTGCATCACATGTTTTCTACATTCACTTCTTATTCCTGCCTTCATCTCAACCCACAAGTTTTAGGGTTTGTTCTTTTATCCCCCAGATTCTCTCCCTCATCCCCCTGGGGGGGATGGGAGTGAGTGAGCAGCTGTGTGGAGTTTAATTGCCATCTGGGATAAAACTATGGCAAAAGTCTAATCAGGTTCAGTAAATAATCTGCAAATTGCTAAGGCATTACATTTCCCATGTTTAGAATCTTCCAGCATCCATTAAATAATTCCATAAGATAGACCTTTAAAACTATAAAGTGATATTTCACTGTATGCCATATCCATGCAACAGCATTAGTGTTTTATAGGAATCATTTGGGTTTTTTTAATTTCCACCAAAAATATCTCAGCCATCGTAATTCAGCCTAAAATCCATTAAAGCTACTGTATCATGCATAGAAATTGATGAACAGCAACATTTTAGAGCAAACCTAACCACCCATACATATGAAAACATATGTTGGATTTTTACAAGGAGAGGCAGTGTGAAAAGTGTAGTATAAAGCAGTGTACTCTCTCAGAGTAACTATAAATCATTTAACTCGAGTGGAATTACAACAAACAAATCTTGGGCTACCCTGTGATTTCACAGGGGCCTCCTGCTGTAAATGAGAGTTTTGAAGAACTGATGAAAGCTACCATTAACTAGAGCTTGGAAAACTGTTGTTAAATCTCTCAAAAAAAAAAAAAAAAGAGAAATAATTTGATTTTATATCAGCACAAGAAACTACTATTAATATGAACCACATTGTTCAACAGCTTAAGTCACAACTTGAACTCTGAGAAAGCTGAGAGACCAATATTTCAGAAAAAAGAGCAAGGACAGTTGCTTGTGCAGTTTGCCAGTAGGCATTAGGAGGATGTGCAAAGGTGTAACTGAGCCCTAACAAAGCCTCACCACGACAGGGTCCAACTATTTCCTATTGCAGGTGGTTCTTCCTTCCTGATTATAACTAGAAATTTTATCCAGGACCCAAGAAGGTGGGTTTTTTCCCCCCTAATTAAGTCCTGTTTTAAACTGTTACCTTTCTCAGAAATTTCCATTACAGGTTCACTGTCATCACTAATTTGAAACAGCCTCACATTGACAGTAGATCTCAGTGCAAGGAAGGGGTCACTGTGCTCACTGAGTTTTTACAGTGGGCAGAAAACTGGGCCATCATTTCCATAACTGGTATTTTTCATCCATTAACAATTATCAACAAAACATTTTGGAGACCAAAAAAAGTATCCTCCATAAAGCATTCCAGATGATTTCCCCCCTTTTTGTCACTCTCTCCAGTGGTCAGTTAAGCCAGGTTTCACAGCATTGCTGCTCTTAAGTCTGTTTGACAAATTCCTGAAGGCTAGAGATATGAGCAAAATGCTGCCTGCAGTATTTATGCTTCTTTGTCACAGCTTGAAATTGGGCTGGGACACGGAAGGAATTTCAGAGCTTGTACAAATCCTCCCTTTGGATTATTTACAACCTGTTGGTGCATATTCATGAGCACACCATAAAATATCATTACAGTGATAAATCTGTCTTCAAGTACCATGAGCTTCCCCACCTCCTCACACACTTTCCTACATTTTCAATTGTTGTTTTCCTTCCTTTGCTAAACCAAATAAGATCTTTTTAATAAAAGAGACAAAATTAAAGCACATTATGCTGACATACCTCTCTGATATCCTCACTTAAAGTGCTCTAAGACTGAATACATAGACTTTTTCACTGAAAACCAAATTATGCTGGACAAAGAATAGGTGTGACAGCTATTTATTGTAAATGGATACTGTAGATATCAACTGGAAGCTATGATACATTTCACTGTCACCAATTTGAATATTCAAGTAGCAAAACTCTTGAAATTGTTCCTATCCATGGCAAAAGATCTTATTTCTTCCCTCCAATTTCTGTGGTATTTGCACTGTTACCAAGGTTTACAGTCCAAATTCTCTCTTTAAGGCTCCAATTCTCCATTCTTCAAGCATCTATTTTACCTTCTGCCCCACTCCCCCCATTGTTTTGTCTCAAGAATCTTCTTAAATTCAAGCCTATAGAAGGAAGCAGGTAAATTTTCCCTACCCCTATCATAGGCAGTATTATTTTTACTACAAATATCCTTATTCTAAAATAGGAAAAACAGTCATTTTCCCCCTGAGCACAGTATTTCTTTGCTTTACCAGAAACATCTGTATACTAAATGGCATCTGTCCCCCTGAGGAAGGAAGTCTTCCCTCCTTCTGAGGCAGTCAGATACCGAGTGTACTGCAAGCTGTATTTTGTGATTATTGCATGAAAGAAGAAAACATACCCAATGTGTATTCCCTTTCCCCAGGTGATTATCAAATTGCATTGAGCTGTAATTCACAGAAAGACTGGGAACTAGGTAGAAGTGCCTTTTCAGCAAGCAGGCTAGTTCACAAGTTAAAGGGATGGCATGCATTTAGCATTTTTAAGTGAGGATTTTGGTCCCAGCAGAGGTTGACATGCCCACCATGCAAGGATTATTGCAAAGCCAAATTTCCCAGTCTAATAGGAAAAAAAATAAAATAATGAAGAATTCCTTATCATCTGAGTATTTAACTAAGCAAATGCAGCATGAGGTTGATAAACCATTTACCCTGTTCCTATCCAGACTTCTAGGCAGGTCTTGTCACTGTGGGCTCCTAAAAAACACTCCCTGCTACAGCTTGCCCCTTCACTGAGCTAGTTATTTAGAGGCTAGAATTATATTCAGATATCTCAAACACCTGATTACTCAAGAATTAACCAGCAATTTTACTCAGTATCTTTTTTTTCTTAAGAAAAATTCTCTTTAGCCTGTCATCTTCTAAATAGGATGTTTGCCTTATCTATACTATCATGGAAATTATTCTTGTGATCTAGGATGATGGTTTCCCCTTCTTTCTCTGGTTTATGGCTGTTACACATGATTTCTGCCAAACCAGAACATTCCTTGTTTATTAATGTCTTATTCTTACTGGAAGAGGAAAAACAGTCAATCATTTCCATTTAGACCACTGTATTAGAAAAGGGAAATATTACATGTAGCAGCTGTTAACATGGTTTAACCATTTTGTTGTTGTTTCTTGAAAATACATTTTTAGGTAAAAAAAAAAATCAGAAGGTGAGAACTAATTTCCAAAATATTATCTCAGATACTGAAAAGGGAAAACAAAGCCTATGTATTGCAATTATTTACAGTTACTATCAAGTTATGTCCAAGATGCAGACACACATTTATGTGCCCATTTCTTCCACAACTTGAACCATTTTAAGGCATATACAGTATCACACCAATCAGAAAGCTAATGATAGCAGGCAACAAAAAGAACAAGAGCTGTATAAAAGGAAGAGATCTCTGCATTGAGGGCACAAATCCCACTTTTGATGCAAGTTGCTTCATTTTGGTTACACTTCCCCTAGAATACATTTTAACAAGGCAGATATTTGCTTTGGTTTACACAGCATTAACTACTAAGCAATCCAGAGAATTAATAAGATAGCAGCCATACATTAAAAATTGTGTTTCTGCTTTAAGTCAGCATTATCAAAAGACTTCCACAGTGCTTCAAAATTATCATAATTTGTTGTCCAAAAGTTGTACTATGCCTAGCACTTCACTTTTTTCTTAAAGCTGTCTCTAAGTAACATGCATGCATTAATAATGAGTGAGTAGTCTCTCTGGCTATTACAGCAATCCTCCTAGAAGATAAGAACAGCCACTCTGAAGACCTGGGCTACTTTTTTTACAGCATAGGCAGTCACTTGTCTCACTAGGCACGAAGCTTGGTAAGATTCCCTTTAACCACAAAATCAGGGCTCCTGACTAGAGCACATCTTGCAAAAAAAAACAAAAAACAAAAAAACCAAAAACAGAAAAAGCCACCAAGTTGGTTGCTAATAAAAATGATAAATATTTCAGAGACTAGCATAAGAAACACTTAAGGAAGTACTAAGTCATGAACACAAGTAATGATGTTTTGGAGAGAGAACCAGTGCAGGGGCAGCCACTGCAGCCTCCCCAAGACCCACCACCAGAGAAGCCCTGTGCAGCTATCAAATAGACTTGATGCTTTTCAGTTAAGTTTCTGACAACACTTCAACACTAAAGCACTCCCTGTGCAGCTCCAAACTGTCACCTAGGCCTGAACTTTGAGGAATAAGCATGACAGATTTAGTGCAAAAGCATGTTGACTCTTACACATAACACAAAAAGAAGCACTGACCATTTTATATACAGCAAGGTGCTGGTATGAAGACATATTGAACAGTACAATGAATAATGCACACAGGGAGATGGATGCAGACACCCTACATTAAGTTTTATAGATACTAGTGAAAAGTGCAAGACCATGAAAAACTTGGCAAACTTCTTAGTCCCCAAAGATTCTTTTGTAGTGTTGCAGCCTTGAGCAAAAGTCTGTTCTTTGCTTTTCACATTCACAAAAGAAAAGCTAATGTGAAAATTTTGCTACATATAAATAAGGCAATATTTACTATGTCCTCTAAGTCTGGATAAAATTTATTATCTGCTCTATCAGTATAATAGCAGAAAAAAAAAAAGACCATCTTGATGTTGTCATGAACTATTTTGAGGTAGAAAAATAAATAGGGCTACATAGAATTTTAAATTTAGAAGGTAGGCTTTTCATCAGATTTGAAAATGTTATTTATTGATGCACAATAAGACAAATAGCTAACATTTTCCCATTGTCCAATTAATGTTAAGATTTTTTATAAAAAGGCTAACAGCAGTGCATATAGACAAGTGTTTAAAATAAGTGTAACTTATACCTAACCATTTATTTATCGAAATGCATTCACAAGGAATTGTTTTTCAGTCTTTTGAGGAGGAGAAAAGTGGGAGTAGTTTGCAACAATGCAAGCAGAACAAATTGGAAAAAAAATGCCTTCTGTTTTATTGGGTTATAAAATCAAGTCATTGACAAAGTTTTATAGAGGTACAGGTAAGTATATTGAGCCTGAGCTTGTACTGAAAGTCATTTCTAGAATTCAGAGAAAGCTTTGAGAAAAAAAAATCTCTATTATATCAGAAACAAACTAAATTATATTGTATGCATCATCCCATTCACCTGTAGCTATTTTGAAATTAAACTACTCCAACATTAGCATTTCAGCTACCACTCTAACGTGTTAAATTCCCACAAAGCAGTTTGCTTCCTGAATGAGTCAGGAAAAAAAAATAATCGCCAATTATGAGACAGTTATATTGCTGTAAAGGCATTAACAGACTTCACTTAAATCTAGTCCAAGCAGAGCACTCTGAGTTCTCACAATCCTACTTTCCACCTTCCAAGAGAAGTTGTTCATTAAACAGAAGCATAATCATAATAAATATGTAAACAAATATAATTACAGGTATGCCTGGACATTTTCTTATGACCTTTGCTTAAAACAACCACAAGCTTCTATCCCAACTAATTTTTATTTCTAATTGTACTTTGGGACAAAACAATTTCATCCACACTGCAAGGATTTGGGGATAAAATTATTAATATCTGACAAGGTGTAATTATAAAATAGGTACTCAATATTTGCTATATAAATTTGCAAAGTCAAAGGAACAAATCCTTAAGATATTTTGTATATCCCTACATATAACCTCAGTAAATACCCTTATTGTCCAGAATCCACAGGTATATATCTTTGGATAGAAAGAAGTCATACAGTAGTAAACTGTTAGATGAGTTTTACATTCAATAATTAATATACTACTGTTTTTGTGGTCTTTTCTACAGAACTTGCAGCATTTCAGCTTAACATTCGGGAAAAATAATTTTTCTTCTTTACTTTTTCATTAAAAGAATCTTGATAAATTCCAACCTATTCATATTTCTGCCCCCATCTCCAACCCTCACCTCCTGCCCTGGGTTTGTTATAAACTAATGTATGTACTTAACAAAGAATAAGAAAAATAGATATTAGAGTTAGTTAAAACAGGGATATGTTTTTTTCAGAGCATTAAAGACTTTGACTTTCTTCAGTCTAAATATTTACCTTAAGATTAATGGAAAATACAGTTTGCATTCTCAAAAGCACGCTCATCTTAAGCTTAAACTTTGCAGAACAGTCAGACTCATCTCCTCTACTTTAAAGCCACAAACATTCCCATTAAAGGCCACACCAGTACTAACAGGATCTTCACAACAAAGGCAGGTACTCCACCTCATACACCTTGAGGTAAAACTTTACAACATGCATCAAAACCATCTTTAGTTTGCTTCTTAAAACAGCCTTCAGAGTCACCCAAAAGAAAACATGGAGATGACTAACAAAGCCAAGGCCCCAGAGCACAGAGTTCCCAGAACAAGTCCATGCAGCAGCCCTGGGTGAGCCCATACCCTACCAGACAAACCCTAGAGAGCTGGGAGCCAGGTGCTACCTTCATCTACACAGAAACTGAGCCCAATGGAAATGTATCAGCCATAAATCATCTTACCTTGACTTAGCTGTGACAGATGAGAGGTACATTATGAACTCAGTTATATTTATTTTTTTCCTTGACATCTGGCAGACCAAAGCTTTTGCTTACAGCCTCAACACTACTGCTTCAGGTACAAACTCTAAAACTCCCATCTTCCACTCTTGAGAGAGCTAAACTCTCAGTTGCAGAGCACCAAAGCAACCCTTTTGCTTTTTTTCTAGCCCTTTATAGAAATCACCTGGCCATTGCCCAGCTAGATCTGATTAGCAAACACAACCAGCTGGCTCCTTAGTGTCAAGCTCCACTAGTCGACAAAGCAGATCAACTAAAAAAACTCAATATAATGCATTTATAGGTTTGCATGTGTTTTACTACTATCTTCAAATGCTTTCACTCATAAAAAACCTTCTGGGAGATTGATAAAGGAAGTTTCAATGTTCTTATATGCATAGACAAGTTCAGGAAACCAACCTGCAGGTCTTTTGGCACACAACAAAATACACTTAGAAGGAATCTTGGTTTTTATCTAAGAAATTCTTTGTTCTTTGCTCTCCTGGTTTCAGCTGGAACACAGTTAATTTTCTTCCTAGTATCTGGTATAGTGCTTTGCTTTGGATTTAGTATGATAATAGTATAGAATGTTACTAGGAGAGTAGTGGAACAGGAACAGGTTGCCCAGCAAGGTGCTGGAATGCCCAAGGTCAGGCTTAATGGGGCACTGAGCAATCTGATGGAGTTAAAGATGTCCCTTTTCACAGCAGAGGGGTCAGACTAAGTGATCCTTAAAGGTCCCTTCTAACCTAAACCATTCTATGATTCTTATAATATTGATAGCACACTGATGTTTTAGTTGTTGCAAAATAGTGTTTATACTAAGTCAAATGAATCAGTGAGAAAGCTGGAGGGGCACAAGATGCTGGGAGCAGACACAGCCAGAACAGCTGACTCAAACTGGCAAAAGGAATATTCCATTCCATATGACATCATACCCAGGACATAAACTCAAGGTAAAGCTGACCTTTGTATGAAATATGTGAAAGAAACACATTCAAAGCTCCACAGTGACAAAGGGAGCCCAATATCTCTCAAAAAAGAGGGAAGACACAGTGGTGAGAAAAACCAGACAGAAGAACTGAAAGATGGTTATCTATTGGGAAATGCTTGGATGTGTAGCTTGTTTTTCAGAGTAAAAGGCAAACTGCCAGTAACTTCCTCAGTCTTATCTTTGGAGAAATACAACTGTCACTAGGAGGTTTCTCTCCATTGTAAATAACTGGAAGACTGACTGTAGTGAACAACCATTAACTTTACCAGCCTCAGATCTTGGGTATCTCATGCAATATGCAGCTGATCAGTACAAATCTGTATTTGTTGGGGTTTTTTTTTAAACACACTAACCACCAGTACTTCCCCATGGCAATCTCACCACTATTTACAAAGTTATATTTAAATATCTCTTATGAATAAAGGCATAATCTAGTGATTTATTTAGAAAATAACAGAAAAGAAACTTTTCCTATATTCTCTCAGCAAAACATTTTACAGTTCAAATTAATCTGAGATTTGAAAGAGTGTGCTTATTCAGGAACAGAGGAAAACACACAAATAAATTCGTGGGGATCTTAAAATATAATGTACATTTTCAAAAGTCAAGAAACTGGAAAAAAAATAGGCATTTCCAGGGATGTGGCCTGGTGACACAGCTGCTTTTTAGGACTTTTAAAAGCTCAAACACATTAATTCCTTTGTCTGTATTCAAAACAAATCCACCAAGCTCTTGCAAAAATGAAGGTGAACAATCAGCCAGCTATACACATTAATGATGCAAGTATCTGTTTCAGAAAGTGGGATCTTTAAAAGCAAAAGCTGTCATGGAAAGATGCATTTATTTAGAAGCCATTAGAATATTTGTCTCATCTATTCTTCCATAGCCTCACCTGAGTTCAGTCTGATTAAGAACAATGCAATCAGTCAAGTTGTTTAATAATGGAAGATTCAAAACGTTTGCAATAAATATGTCCCTAAAGCTGTTCATTTTCCAGTGGAATTTTCTAAACATGAATCATAGCAGCAGAAAACAAAAAGCCTGAGAGATGTCTGAGCAAACTCTAATAATTTTAACTTAAATTAAACGTTATCTATCTTACGCAGTCTATTTACTTTTTAGTCAATCAGAGCCACACACAAAAATTCCTGTAAGAGAACCAGCAGCAGTGACTCAGTGACAGGCTGCAAGGAAATTTATCAACATCCTTCTGGATTAAGAAGTTTGAAGGAAGGGGAGAAGAATATTTTTTCAATAATTTCTGCAGTCTTAACAGAAGTCAGCACTTGGTGGAAGCAAGCAGTGGAAAATACTGATATAGCTACAGAAAAAGTAATGTTGGTCTCAGTCAAAATCAACACAGACATCCATTAAATTAAAAAAAAATAATTCTTAGAGCAAGACATCACGAAGCAAAATCCATTCACATCATCCAATCACCATGGCTGGTAGCTAGTTCTTGCTAGTCTTTAGCTATTGCTCCTCTATTCTTTATCTCTCTTTTTATTCTCCTTCCCCAGCATGGAATGTTGAGTTCATTTGGATAAGATTACATAAATACCACCTATGTCCTCACTGCTGACTGATGTAATGACTTAGAAAGTTAGAAAGTTAGTTAGAAAGAAGATCTAACTGCTCATAAGCTGTAGATTGTTTATTGTGAGGGGTTTTGTGTTTTGTTTGCTTTGTTGTTGTTTTGTTGGCTTTGGTTTGTCTGATTTACATCATGGTAGAGGCAGGTATTCACCAAGGTCTTAATAGTTTCAAAAATACACTGAAGATGACAGACTCTCCTTCTCAGTGAAAATGACTGAGCACCACAGACTTCAGTAAATCTTCAACAAGTGTGAATCAGAACAAAATCAGCCCACTTAGCAAGACAACACCCTAGGGCAGAGACCAAAGATGCTTCTTATCAAAATAATAATTATGGTAGCCTATTAGTAGGGAATGAAGCTCTAGGTTTTCTAGGCAGGAGTCTGACTGAACAAAATGCTCTTAATATAACCAAAGGGAAAGACTGTTGTAACATCAGGATGTGTTATGGGACACAGTTTACCTCTTGCAGTTACTGCTTCTGTTTGCCCATTCCCAAGGATTTTGAAATTCTGCCTGGGAATTGAAGAAAGCAAAGGCACAGCTTCTTAGTACTGGTAATACAGATGGGAAGTTCTTCATTTTAAATAGGTGGGAATTTATTTTCCTTTATTCTCCACAGCTTTCTTCTCCTCAGCTAATATGGTACATTACATATTTTTTTACTCCATTGTCATTTCACTGCCTGAAACATTCCCTCTATAAAAAAAAAAAAAGAAAATAGCAAAGTTACTTAGGTAAATATAGACATGAGCTTCAAGAGGTAAGAAAGCCAAGAACTTACCTCATCTGCAGGTGTTTTTGTTCTATTTTATGCTCTTTTGCTGTTTTATCTAATTAGATGGGAAGAAAGGATTGCTGCCTACCAATACTACCTGCAGTCCTTAAACATTAAACACTTCATCTTTGGTAAAGGCTTCCAAATGCAACTGGAATAGAAATAATTCAAACAAGAAAACACAGGGAAAACAGAAGCAAATACAAATTGGGGGAGGAGGGCATGGTGGTGTGATGTACAAAATGGGCAAAGAAATACAGCAATGACATAATTTGGCAAGAAAACCCCCACCTAATAAACAGAGATTAACAAATTAGAGATAAAGCAATGCCTTTGGGAATTAGGAGAAAGTACAGTAAATTGGAAAACAGCAGAGACTATTCCATACCCTTCAATTAAAATTGCTTCAGATAGCACTGAAGTGAAATGAAATATAACTTTCTCCCAACTGAATGCTACCTTTCCCTCTTTAGAAGTTAATTCTGTTACTGGCACTTTGGCACGTATTCAAGTAGACACTATGGGGTTTTTTTGCCATTTTCAGAAGTCATCCCCGTGCCACTGAGTTTTTTTATTAGCATTGGCACATGTCTGCAAGCACTGATGACATCAATAATTCTCATCAGTACTTATGAAAAAGCATTTCTCTTTGGGGAAAAAGATAGTGGCTTTGTTTGTTTGTTTGTTTTTTTCATTATTGAGCTGAGGGACATGGTTTGGTGGTAGGCAGTGTTGGTTAATGGTTGGACTGGATGATCCTAAAGGTCTTTTCCAACCTAAATGATTCTACAAGGTCTAAAGTTCTTCATACTACTGGTTTACATGCTACAGCAAGCCTTTTATCTTGAGGTATCAGATATATTTTAACAGTGTGCTGAGTAAGGGTGCTATTACCTGTAGCTATCAGCATATTGTACACCATTTTGCACTGTAATTAGCATCTGCTCCTTTCATCAGTGAAAGTCATCCTGTTGCAGTTGCATACTGCTCTGATATCAGCCTCTGTGTGTTTGTGTGCATGTGCAGAAGAGTGATCACAGCAGCTGACAAAAGAGCAGCACCCAGCCAAGTGGAAAATACAATTTCCAGAAAAGAAAAACATGCATTCCCAGAGACAACAATCTGCCTAAAGTAATCTGTTAAATGAGGTAACCCAGTAATATAGCAGTGAAAATGGTCAAGATTTCTCTAGTGACTCTCATAGAATCATAATGGTTGGAAAGGATCTCTAGGATCATCAATTCCAACCTTCATCCCAACATCTCACTAACCACTAGACCAGAGCCTCAAGTGCTCTCTACTACATCTACTCATTTTTTAAACACCTCCAGGGATGGCGACTTCACCACCTCCCAGAGCAGCCTGTTCCACTGCCTAACCACTCTCTCAGTAAAGAATTTCTTCCTAATACCTCATCTAAACCTTCCCTGATGACACTTGAGGCCATTTCCTCTCATCCTACCATTAGTAAGTTGGGAGAAGAGACCAAGACCAGCCTCACTACAACCTCCTTTTAGGTAGTTGTAGAGAGCAATGAGGTCTCCTCTCAGTCTCATGCCCTGAGTGTATACCCTGCTAATGCTGCTACAGGGCATGCCTAAGCTTAGAGCAATGGCTCTCTGATGAGAGCACATTTGAATACAAGGAGTGTAAATATTATTTACAGAGGATAAACATTTTCACATTTTTTCCCTGTCAGCTACACAGCAATGAGATACATGCAATTCATTAAGCAAAACTGATTGGCTGTTTTCCTAAGCAGCAATCTTCATTCTCAGTTAACAGTCAGACTTCCAGAGAACTGAGAGTGTTTTAATTAAAGGATGCAAACAAATTCTGATTTTCAATGCTGAGCACCCGGAATTGAAAACTGCAGATGGTCTGTCACTGCCCCTGCTGAACTGCTCCACTGACCCTCATTAAGGGCACACCACAGCACATTACTGTGATGGTTGTACAAGGCAGGCTCAACCAAACTAAACTCCCTACTCTTTAGACACTAAAATGTAAAATATATCATAACCCTTGTCATCTAACTGAACTTAGTGTGACATCTGCATATCATCTTTTATCCCAAATGTGCAGGTATTTATAGTGAAGTAGAAAAAGCACAAACTGAGGCATCAGTCCCTAGGATGTCCCGAGACTGCAACAGCTCCTGAAGGTGGCTCTGATGCCAAATTCCGCCAGCTGCACTGCAGGTTCAGCAAGCTCCTTCTCACCTCTCCTGTCAACCAAGCCAGACATTGATCCCTCATACAATGTTCTGAGGGCTTTTTCCTTGAGCTGAGCCTGCACCAAATCTCAGTTTCACACTGTCAGTCTCCCTTTGTTCCATACTAGCTAGTCAGGATATGTACAATAGACTGATCCATTCAAAAAGGCACGTGGCTTCTCTGTGATGCAGAGTTGTTGCCCTGTTGTCTCTGTCAAGGAGGAGCTCCTTCTTCAGGACAATCCCTAGAGACTGAACAGCAACTTTTATACTCACCTTTCATAAACCAAATAGGAGGAAATCTCTTCTGGCATCACTGACACATTGATTTCTTACATCAGTTTAAACTGTTTTGTCTTGTGCTTGGTGCCTTTGCTCACGTCCACACAAACATGGACAAAAATCCCTCTTAGGGTTCTTCTGGCCACATATGTACCTAGAGAATTGTCTCTGAACAAATTTCTGAGATGCTGGTGACTGTCAGCTCAAGGAAGAAGCTGGAACTAGCATCATTGTTACTGATTAACATTGTGTGGAAACAAAACAAAACAAAACAAAAGATTGTAATATTGAATTCAAGGAGCGCAATCATTGCATTTTTCATCTAAGAAAATGTTTCACTCTGCAATGTGTCTCAGAGACTGAAATGAAAGTCCCAAAACTCAACAGTGTAGTTCTGGTAGCTGTAGTGGTCCTGTATGCAGCTATTACCTTCACTGACATATTTTTTCCAAATGCAGGTATTAAATAGCTTCATCTAAATTAATGCAAATATCACTTAAAGTAAATCTTGCCCACCATTGCTTTACTTTGTTTGACATATACTTTTTCTAAACAGAGGTTTTAAAAAAATAGAGATATTTCTTCATAAGCCAAGTAGGCTTGCTGGAAGAATAGAGTGGAAATCAAAAGTATGAATTTGTTTAAAAAGTATCTGTAGGTACTCTTATAAAAAAAAGATCCCTCAAGGTCATTATATACAAGGCATTGCTAGCATTTCAGACTTGTAGTGCCTAAACTTCAGCAAGATGAGAGGGTGTACCAGGACAAGGATCTCTCTGTATTTGCCCAGGTCATACTATTTTCCTAAGTACCCACTGACAGCATTCCTCAGAGAGAAGGACCTAGAAAGACCTTCTTCCTGACCCAGTATGACTCTTCTTGTGCAAAAGAACACAACACCACCAAAATTATTCCAAAGAATAAGCTTTAAATTGCTACCTGTTATAAACAAAACAGAAAAGGCCCTTCTTTCTACCACCAAAGCTATTGCTGTGAGACACATCAGCTGATCAAGATGTCACTGTACTGAGTAGGGGTCAGCTCTGCTCATGAAGTACAATCTGAGGATAAGTAACATTTTGAACACAAAAAACAAAGTAGCAATGAACAAACCCAAAGCAAACACCACAGGAAACAAGAGGTCCTGAGGAGATATTTGAAGAAGGAGCTGGGGAGACTAGTTGCTCACACTGTGACATCCAAAGCCCTTGCAGACTCTTTTGAGAATTACTAGAGAATTTCTGCCACCATCTATGTCAATCATGCAGTTTTCCTGAGGAGAAAATATTTTTAAAGGCTTATAGGCACTGCGGAAAAATTATATACTAAATTGTCAGTTCTAGAGAGGCACTTTCACATTCCTGTTAATGTAATGGCATCAATCTAAAGTTGTATGAAGACCACAGAGTGAACACAGGTTAGTCATAAACCATCAACTCCTACTCATCAGGAGCAGTGCACAGAGCAGGACTGTTTTGCTTAACCTCTGCTACTTCTGAGGTCACTTGTGGTATAATTAAAACTTCATTCATTAATTCAAACAATAGCAGGAGATACACATGACTGGTAGCTGAGGGAGGAAAAGACTATTCACTGGTGCCAAAACCCACATAAGAAAAACCTGTGTTCAGCTCATGTAAAACTAGAAGGTAAAAAGCCTGCAGAACACTAGTCCTAAGCAGCCACCTCAGAATCTGGCAGACACAAAAAGATCCAGGGAGACTGCCCCTAATTAGACTGACTGTGATGCAGGTAGTTGTTGCGGCTGATATCTACAAAGGTTTTCCTTTGCCTGTTTAAATAATCAAAAACATAAATGAACCTCCATCACCTTTGGCCCTTAAAAGCTTTTGTGGAGTAAAAACTTGCATCAATCCGTAGGAGCTAGTTTCACTGAAACACATTTTGTTTTTCTCCAAAAAGAAAAATGTATAAATAGGGGTCCAAGCAAACAACAAACATGAGCTGTAGGAAAGAGTATGTATGATTTACCCATTCTGATTAGCACCCAAGATTACTTAGTACCGGGTAGAATATGCATAAGGAAAGTTAATTGGTGAAGACCGACTCAACGTGCTGCTTGCAGACAGTCCGTTCGAGCGGTACTCAGCCTCTTCAGATGACCTGCTAGAAGCAACCACTGAAACGGGTTAAAGATGAAGCCAAGAAAGAAGGCACTGAATAGGTGTGCAGCTGTCGGAAGGGGCTGAAAAGCCTGGGGCTCAGCCCAGGGATAGATGGTCAGTTACCACCCAGGCGTGTCTAAGCACATAGCTAAGGTGTCACCCACTTTAAAATCTCCTGGTCCAAATATGTAACTCTGGTCCAAATATATAACTGCTCCTTTGCAGAAGGAGCGAGCAAATACTTGTCCACCTCTGCCCTACGTTACGTGCAGCCTGGCACCTCTTCCTCACAGCCCAGCCGTAAGATTTTGGAGAGGGCGACCAGTCTCTTTCATGAGCACGCACTTTGGAGGATCCAAAATCCCACAGAAGTCGAGCGCTTGAAACAGACCCTTCCCCCCCACCCTGCCCCCGCCAAAAGGACTCTCTTTCCCACCGAAGACTCATTTACACAAAAAACACCATTTAATTAAATTTACTTCTAGCTATAGCAGCTCTAAGCTTCCACGTCCAATTTAAAAACAATATATTGAGATTTTGAGTATTAGACAGACTGTAAAATC
>JANHGL010005996.1:0-26545 GCA_024611195.1 Ceyx melanurus | reverse complement strand
GGGGGGGTCCCCTCGGCCCCGAGAGGAGATTTCAGCTTCAGGAGCTGCTGATTGATGGAGCAGAGATACAGGAAGATTACTGATAACTCCGGGATCGATGCGTTATTGGTGCGAGGTTGCTGAGGGCACCCGGGCTGGTGCTGGTACCCGAGCGGTGAAGGCTCCTCCGCTCACTCCAGTGTGGAGAAAGGGGCAACAAAGATGCCTCTGGGAGGTGTTTGTACCCTCAGAATGAACCCCTCTCGATGACATCCCCGTTCTCAGGTGGATTTGTGCTGACGGAGGTGGTGTTTATACCGGCTGTACCACGGGTGGCCACGATGGGGTCAGGTGCCCCATCCCTGCAGCTGTTCTGGGTCAGGTTGACCCGGGTTTTGAGCAACCTGCTCTAGCCGCAGGGGGGTTGGACAAGATGAGCTTGAAAAGCCCCTTCCTACCCAAACCGTTCTGTAAAATATGGAGGGAATCTTTCTCAAAATAATCCCGGGGTTGTTCAGCAATGTGGATTTTGTGGATGGTGATGAAAACTACAGGGTGGGCGAAGGCACCTTGGGTCAGGATCTGGACCGCTGCTGACCCACAGGGGGTTCATCTGGGTCCTTCTAGGCTCTCTTCCTTGTAGAATGATTTCTGTCTGACCATATCAGCTCACTGTCACCTGAGGTGCCTGTGCAGTGGCCTCCCAGGGATGGGTGGGAGACCTGGCCATGCCTGTAGCAGCCAGAGTGCCAGGTGCCACTGCAGAAACCCAGGACCATTGCATTTAATAAGAACATCTCAGGCTCTCCAGGGCCAGCTGCTTTTAACCCCGAGCAACATTAGGAAAGTAATTGTGGTTATTTTTTAAAACACCCATAAAACAATTTTTGTGAGGGGAAATAAAAGATCTCAATTGCTGTTAGCTGGAGCTCACATACACACTTAGGGGTATCAGAGTGCCCTCCCTGGAGGCTTGCTGAAGGTAGAGCCTCTCTGGAAGAGCTCCCAAAGACAAGTGACTATCAGGGAGCTCATTTCTTGAGCTCTTGAGGGTCTTACTGAATGCAGAGCTTGAAATCATAAGCACAAGCCAAGATCTGGGGAATTAAAATGGTGAAGTGATTATTAGCTTAAGGAAGTGAAGGCACAGTTATTTCCTGGGAAAAAAATGGGCTGTGTGCTGGACAGGGGGCTGTTGCCACGGGGTTTTGATTTCTCAGTTGCTGTCTGAGGTTGAAATGAGTTCCTCTGGCTGCTGCCCTGCTGGCCAGGGGTGTAGAGGAGCTCCTGTAGCTGTGCATTCCTGTCAGGGGCTTTTCCTGGTGCAGTGTGGAATGAGAAACTCAGCTCGTAAAGGGGAATTGAACCAGACAAGAAAAATCATACTCAGAACCCTTGTGATTTTTATTCCCTTAGCCTGAGTAAAAATTATTTGTTTATAGCTGTGTGAAGGTCAAGGTTTGGTCCAAGGCACAGGTAAACAATTACAAAACAAAATTTTGCTTTAAAAATTCTCATTGTCAGTTTTCACAGCTGTAGTCACACTGTGTTTCAATATGAACCTACCTGGACAGTGCTGTTATGTGTCTTGGTTTGTTCCTTGCCAGAACCATGACTGGTTAGGCACAGCTTTTGTCCAGTCAGGATGTGTGTTTTCTGGTGATCTAGATATAGATGAAAGAAAAACAAACCCTGTTTAATGTATTATTGAACTGTTTAGAAATGGCTGTATTTTATCCAAAGAAAAAGGTACTTGCTATTAATATATTATATAATATATAATTCTCCTGCCACTCAGATGCTTTATATTCATAATTCTGAACAGTTATTGGGGTTAATGTGAGGTAAAGTCACATGTGGATCTTTCTGCCTCCAGCAACTTTAATTAAAATGAAAACAAATATATTGCAAATAAATCAATTTCTGTGTTACATTTTTCTTGTAAAATCTGGTAAAATGTCACTCAGAATCAGGTTGGCTGGTCTTGGTTCCCAGATTAAGGAATTAAAGATTGACTAAACTCTTCTCAAGTATTTAAGAAACGAACCATCTGTATAAGAATCTAGGACAGATTACACTTAACCTTATTCTGAAGCAAGAGATTAAGATGAGAACAGCTACTGTAATTAAGATGCTGCAGATGCTGTTCACTAAATATTCAGAAAAGGAGATCCCAGCCTCTTGTACTGCAAGAGAGTGGAAAAAAACCCAACGTAGGATCCTTTCTAAAAAAAACCCCTCAATATTTTGTGAAAACCATTTCTTGACTGAACCTGTGCAATGCTCAGGCAGAGCTCTGCTAGTGATTCACTGCTGGGCTGTGGTGATGGTCACCACTGGAGTCTTCAAAGCAAGGCCAGGTGCCTGGCAGAAGGTTGTTCTCTTGATCAACCACTGCAGAGGAAAGTCATTTTCTGTATGACTTTTGGTAACTAGAGAGAGTTTTTTGGCTGCTGTGACTCTTGGGCATAAAGGGAAATACCAGAGCATCAACCTAAGTGGCCTTGAGAGAACCTCAAGCAGTGATGTGGTTGGCACTGGGAAGGGCAGGTCTGGAAGTGAGCATCTTCAAGTACTCATCTCTTAATTTGGTTATAATGCATCAGGGTGATGCTTAATGAAGTGGGTTTTATTCAGCAGGCAGCCCAACTGTAGCAGGAAGAGAACTGGATCCCCAGCAGCCTCCCAGCAGCTTGGGCTGCAAATAAAACCAAGATGCTTTTTAAAACTTCTTCACCAGCACTGGCACTGAGCAAGAATTTTCTTTCACTCCTGACTAGGAGGTTTACATTTAAAAAAGAGAAAAGACACTGAAGTTGTCCCTGAAGGAACTGAATTTATCATCAGGTGAGTGAAATTCAGAGACATCCATTGCACACTAGTGAAATCACCTGGGAGAGTGACCATGGGCTGGTGTTCAAGGTGCCCAGGGATGCTCATATTTATCATTACTTCTCTCACTAGTGGGAGAGCCCTTCCTCAGCAGTACATTCGGTCAGGGAGCAAATATTTTCCTCACCTTTTCCCAACCCACCAACACCCACTGCCCTTTGGGCCAAGACACCTTCCTGGAAGACAGCCAGGCCATTCCTTCAGCTGCTTTTAGAAGTCCCTGCTGTGCTGTGCTGGGTTTGCTCCTCGTGCATTGCTGGTTCTAGAAACATGGTACCTCTCAGGCAGGATGCTGAAGCTACCCTGTGATAGTGATTCTCCCACTTGCCTTTATGCCAAGCACAGAACTCTCTGTGCTTTGTGGATGTTTGTCCAGCCAGGCCTTGGCCAGCACTGCACCAGCCAGACCTGCCTTCTTATGCTATTTTTTTTACTCCAAAAGCTTCACCTGAAAGGAGGGGGGAATATCATCAGAATATTATCTGTGCTTAATAGAAAGCAACACATTTGAAAGTGCTCCAGAAATGAGTTGTGCATTATTTAGGAAGTGAGAAGTGTTACTACCTTCCTTGCATCTCTCTCTTCTTGCCTACCAGATTATTTTTTTTTTTCTTTCCCTAGGATGGCAGGGAGTTGCTTCAAATGAAAAATTGATCACAGTGAACAGCTGAAAACTGGTTTGCATAAGTCACAGTTATTATTCAGATATTACAATGCGAGGCAGTGAGACCCATGAATACTCTCATGGAAGCATTTAAATATAAAAGCTTAGTACTTCCAAGCCCAAACAATCCCTGCAGCCTGCCAACAAACGAGAATCTTCCTGGAATACACATAAATCATCTGGTTTCTGACAAATCCTGAAGAAGCAGGGGGAGGGGGAACAGAATCCCTTGCTAATTCCCCCAAGCTGCTGTTTATTGAAATTAGGCAGCAAGGATAAACTATAGCTGGATCAATAATTATCTGTCTAATATAATCAAGTGCCTCCTATGAGTCTGCTGTTAAGCTCAGCATCCTGCCAAGCCCTGGGCCAGTGTTCCATGCAGTGCAGCATCCAGTGCCAGGAATGCAAAGGAAGCTGTGGCTGGCCCGAGATGGGGGGTGGGGGCAGCTCCCTGAAGCCACCGACCACTTGCTTTCTGCAGCTGGCACTTGTCACCTGCAGGGTGGCAGCGAGCTGCTCTGCAGTGCAAACACCAGCACAGAGCCAAGAATCACCTTGATCCTGCAACAGGCTGGCAGCTGGAGAGAGGCAGGAGAGGACAAACCCATCACACAATGCAAAAAAAAGCTTATTTTTTAGCTTTTTTTTTTCCTGTTGCTACTCTTCCGCCCACAGTTCCCTCGTGCACTTGCTCTGAGGGTGTGTTTGGGTTGTATCTGTACCCCTGAGTGATGCTCTGGCTGACAGCAACTTTATCATTCAGATAGGAGAGATAGGGTGAGTGCAGCTGCAAATCCTGAGGCAGAGGGGAGTTAACCAGTGCTCCCATCAAAACACATGAACTGGGGAATAGAAAAAATCAAGAAACATTTCCTGTAGTGAGGAAACCCTGGGCAGAATCCCCTTGGCCATGTTCTGCCCACAGAGCCCTGTCTCTTGAAACTCTTCCTACACAGTGGAGCTGCTAAAACTGCAGCTGGGATTAGACACTGTACAGGCAGAGCTCATTGAGACTCCCAGTGATGAGGGTGAAAGCAGAAAAATATTCTGCTAGTTTTCCCCTTTTCTACAGTTTTTAACATTCATCAGGAATTCCCTTGCATTTTCCTGATTTTTTTAGGCTTCCTACTCCAAGTTTCCCATCTGGGAGTTGCCAACCAGTGAAACAGCAAATTAGGCATTTCCAGGCAACTTTCTTCTGTCTCCACAGTTGAGCTGCAGTATATTAAAGGCTTGTAGGTGTTCCTGATAGTCATCTTGCAGCAATAATGTGTCCTGCTGCTGTGAGCCTCACTGCTGCATTCATCAGCTCCATGAAAAACAGTTGCACACGGGTGTGAGTTCACCACAGGGCGTGTGCCAGGGCTGTAGCCATAGATCACTGCATGATGCTGCTGCAATGCTTCCCCACATCCAGATGAAAATGTCTCTTGGAAATGGAATTCACTGGTTTGGACCCTCCCCAACACTCCCATAGGTACATATGTTGTTAATGTGTGTTGGCTTCACAGGCACAGCCTTTAATCTCTTTGTTAAAGATCATCCAGCCTGTGTCTTCCAGGCTTGGATTGGAGTGTGGGATAGGTGAGAACTCTCCAAAAGTTCAGGGTTAATATAATTCTTCTTTCTTTTGGAAATGTGTGTTTATTAAATGGAAAATAACTGAGTAAAGGACATGCAATCAAAGTAAACACACGGGCAAGTATGCATTTGTTCAGTCCTCTGGCTGCTGTCTTCTGTGGAGGCAGCTGCTCACTAGATCCAGTCAGAATGAGGACCATGCAATTAAAAGCTTTTATGACTAATATCATCAGCTCTGAGTGACCTCTCCTGTTGCAGAAGGCCACTTCTAATGCAGACATCCTTTCTCCAGAGTGCCTGTGGTAGTCATTTAGCCTTTAGCAAAAGCAGTAAGCTCATCTATCTCTAGAACACGTCCTGCTTGGTGTTTGTGTTTCAGCTGGCAGTGCAAGTCAGAGCAGGCTCAACAGCATTTGGAAGCAAAGTCATTTCCTAGCTAGCTAGCAAAAGTCCTAATTAATTCTGTACAAAGTGGTTTATTAGACCTGCTTACTAAACCTCTTCTGAGCAAGCAGAGCCATGCTGCCTGCTGGGCAGGGACTCTCTTCACAGCCCACAACTGTGCAAATGCCTTCAGGAACCACTTCCCAGCCAGCCTTTTACTGGAGGCTGGGAAAAGCCCTTTGACACCAGCAGGCAAGGGCAGCCTTTTCTTTCCTTTCTGAGCAGATATGAATAACCCAAATAGTCTTAAGGAAGCTGCAGGGGTGGGTTCTGTTGGAAAGTACAATCCCAGAAGGGTTCCAGGAATGGTATTTATTTTAAAGGAGCACAAATGGGCATCTTAGATATTGCTGGCAGGTTTAAAGTATGTTAGTTTATAGAAATAGCCTTCAGAAGCTCTGAGCTATGGGGATCTGAGCAGACTGAGCTCAAGTTTGCTCTAAAGGAAGAATGACTCCTAAATAAAGCCTTTTATTCAGAAAAAGGCTCCTTAAAGTCTGTCAAGAACAGAAGACTTTAATACCTGAGCATATAAAATCATCTACCACCTTGTGAGATCTGGCTCCTCAAGTTGACTACCAAGTGAGTGCAAGAAACCCTTAAGATTCTGATGCTCTAGGGCTACTTTAGGATCTAATTTTACACTTAGGTGAATAAACTGATCTGCTTTGAAATTAGCAGAGTGTAATTTAGACCATCCTCTGTGTCCCCTGCTCTTCTGTGAAGGTGTTGGGCAAAAGGCAAGACTGTTACTGAGACACAGACCAGAGGGGCAGGAAACCCCCAACTGCAGCCCAAAGGAATGGGGTGGGGTGTGGATGTCACCTGTGCTTTTCAAGCTTCTCTTTATCACTTAGTTAATAAAAGCTCTAGCAATAAAGGGCTAATCGAATTTTGGTATCTATTTGTGAGCTAAAAGAAATGAAAATGCTCTTTATTCTAGAGGGAGAAAAAGAAATGTAGCCCTGCAATGAAGGAGCAGTGTGGCTGGGTAGATAGCATGGAAATAGCCTCAGAACTGTTTGCAGTACTTAGAGCTGGTGATTTGTGGTTCTGCTGTTCTGAGAGCTCTTATGCTCAAAGTGCTTTATACAGCCAGAGGTCAATTCTGGCTGACTTCTAAGAATATAAGTCAGCAGCAGTAATATGTAAACTGAGAAAGATTTGACCTCTGGGCTGTGTTCACTGATAGGCAGAGGGAATCTTCAGCTGTACCTCAAAGGAGCAATGTGCAAATAATATGTTAAATTTAAGCCTGGAAGTCTTTGGCTACCAGACCTCTGGTTTGCAGTGTTTTTTCAGTCTAAAGTACTGTTAATGATGAAATAACTGGATTTACACGTATTCCCACTGAGCTCAAACATGCACGTGCACTTTTAGAGGGTTCAATCCTTCCACAAACATCCCACCCAGTGAATTGCAGTAGTTGAAGGCATGAATAAAAGATCTCCATTTGGCTCAGTGGTCTCTCCAGGCTGGGTTCATTTCTACTTACTGATTATTACTCACCAAATGTGTAGTCTATGGAAATCTACCTAATTTGTTGTTGTTTTCTGGTAGCTGCATCCTGCTGAGTTATTGATTGTCTAGACTCAAGGTATGCGTGTTATTGTAATAGGCTCCTGAGCTGTTAGCACACCATTGATTCAATATTTCTCTGGAGCAAAAACCTCCTGCCGAGGAATTTCCAGGCACTGGGAGGCTGTAACTGTTTCTCCATAAATTTTATTCTTAGCACTTTGAACTCGGAAAAAAAAAAATAAAAAAATCTCTTCTAGTTGTGGCCAGAACAACATTTCTCATTATTGGGAGTAGAAGCGGGAAGCTGATGAAAAAATGAGAGCAAGAGGAACCCTTCTGAATGGGTTTTGTTTCTAAATAGGTCTTGAGAGAACCTGTGTTCTCTCTCACCAGCCTCTAAGCCAGGGAGGCAGGACACCCTTGTGACTAGACTGCAGAAAAAGTAAAAAAAAACCTCTTTTGACCTCAGTGCTCACTTCACCTGGCTCTGTGACCCCAGAGCTGGTCCTGCTTAGGCTCTTAAGATCTGAAGTTACTTTCCAAGCCTCAGTTTCCTGATAAGATTTCTGGTTCTATGATTCCTGTCCACAGATGGGGCAGGTGCTGTGGCTGCCTCTCTGAGGAGCTCTGCACTGTGACTGTTGAACAGTAGTTAAGCACATCGAGGTGGAGAGGGTCAGAAGAAGTCAGTTTGCTCTTTGTTTTGCCCCTCTGGGATGGATCCAGAGCTCTGCAGTGGATCTGCTCAGCAGGTGAAGCACAGCATTGTCCCTGCCTGGTGGGATTCTCTCCCTGCATGTCCAGTGCAGTGCTCCACTAAAGTGCTACTCCCATTTCACAGAGGTTTCCTCACTGAGTAAGGAGCCTGAGAAATCCTTGTGAACTATCCTCTTAACTGCTAGTGAGGCACAGAGGAGGTCAGGAAGCATTTAGAAAACTAGTGTGTGTGCAACATTCACACCCCTCAGCTGCTTGCAGGGCTGTGTGGGGTGGTGGCAGGAGATTCTCTAACTTCTCACACATGTCCTCACCTCCAATTACGTGCTGACTTTTCTGCTTTTGGTTGGCAGAGTGATTCTTGCAGGGGATGTAACATCTCCCGTGGAATAAGTGACAATGGGTGGGGTGAGGGCTTTATAACCATAAGTAAGGATCAGCCTGTATTTGCCAGCATGGCTAATCCCTTGCCTGTTTCATCACTGGTTCTCCCAGCTGAGCAACAAAGCCTGTGAGGAACCAACTTAAAAAAAAAAAAAAAGGGAAAAAAAAAAAGAAAAAAACCTGCATGAAACTAAAAGAAATCAAAAGCAAATTATTTTCCAGATTATAGCCCTCCAGAGCTGCTGAGATATTGCCCATTTTTCACAGCAGACAAAAACATTTTCCTGGGGATCAATTTAGCTTCCAGAAGTCGGCTCCTTTCAACCCATAATCCATCATATTTCCCCATTTGCAATCTCTCTGTGTCTGAGTGTTTTAAGTTTCCTATGAATTATTTTATAAAGAGTATAAAGAGGCCTTTCTTCCTGCTGAAATGAGGGAGTTGCCTTTCTGCCCTATCAGGTCAGATACCATTAGACTGTTGTACAAGGGGGCCCTGCCATCCATACCTCCATATTGGCAACTACCTTAGTAGGCTCATCTGTCAAAGAGATCCAGTAATCAATCACTGCAGTGATCAATATGCAGCTTATGCATTCATCATCCCTTTGAGGAGACTATTAGGATGAAGTTGTCAGTGAAATGGGAACAAAGGGAGAAATATACTGAGATGGCTGAGGGGTGTGAGTTGGAGCAAGGAAGAGGAGCTTAAAAAGAAGAAATACAGCTCTGCTGAAAGAGGGGAAAGGATTTTGCACCTTGAGGGAAGGAGAAGTTGGTGACAGATTTATCTGCGTGCCCAGGAACGTGGTGCAGAAGGTGACTCATCTTTCAAGAGGCAGAGTGGTATAAAAATTTCTGGATCTCCTGATTGGTGTGTCACTGTGATTTGTGGGCTGCTCTGCCAAGGGAAAGTGGGTACCACGAGGAGCTGGGCACGAGCAACCCAAGGAGGAAGATGCAGGAAAGCTTGTGAATGAGTCCATGAGAAGCACAGTGAGGCAGGGACAGGACTATGTATTTATTGCTCTGAACTCAGCTCTTTATTCCATTTCATCCGAGCTCAGGAATTACTGCAAACACTGATGATCACTTCTGCCTTGAGAAACACTCCAGGCTCCCTCCAGGTCTCTGCAGCACAGGTCCTTGGAGGCATTTCTGATGAGCATAAGGTCCCTGCCTGGGGTACTCTGACCACAGCCCCCCAGAAAGCCCACACTGAACCTGCCTCAGAGGTGTTTGCCTTGCTGTGTTTGTTGGCAGGCAACTGCAGTTCTGGTGGTGCCCAGACCTCTGGGTGGTGGCAGAAGGATAGATCAGGGAGACTCAGCTCCTGCAGCCAAAGGTGTGGGGCTGGTACCCAGCTCTCCCACCAGGTCAAGTAGAGTCACAGGGAAGAGTTAATTCAGCTGGACCTTGGGAAGTTGCAGGTTCACTTCTGATTATTCCCTTATCCGATGGCAGAGCCGTTATTTAGTCACTGTAATAATTTACATTAATTGGATGTAATGCATAACAAATTTATGAGACTGGGGCTAGGCTCAGCTTTTGGCTGAAACTCATCACTGTGATGTGCTGACCGAGCACAGTGGGCTCAGATCTGCCAGCCAGGGCAGAAGTGGTGCAGGGCCATGTTGCCTGGGGACAGGAGGGGGACATGCTCAGCTCTGGGCTGGGGTGCAAACAGCACCTCTGTGTAGCAAGGCTCCAGCCTCTGCAGGGCCATCCCAGGCACACGCAGGCAAGGAACCCAGCCTTTGGTACACTTGGATTGCTAAAAACCCCTGAGCTGTGAGGTTGCTGTGGAGTTCCCAGCTCTCCACATCCCTTTCTCCTTCTGTGATCACGTGGGGACCAGGCTACAGTTGTGTTTGCCACAGGTTGTCTCCTGTTTGCTTAATATCGAGCAGAAGGAGGAAGAAACCTGAAGTTTTCTTCATCTGAGTGTCTGAGCTAAGCTGGGGCTCTGTCAACCAGATAACTGCAGGCAAGTGGTGACT
This sequence comes from Ceyx melanurus, assembly GCA_024611195.1. Lineage (NCBI taxonomy): Eukaryota > Metazoa > Chordata > Aves > Coraciiformes > Alcedinidae > Ceyx > Ceyx melanurus. The sequence continues at coordinate 16,360 of JANHGL010005996.1, read as the reverse complement.
GGGAGGCTCTGCCCAGGGGTCAGAGAGGACTTGGAAACAAAGAGTAAAAGAGAAAAGCCCGTGATGTGATCCCTGGTGCTAATTAGCTTGACCCCAGTGATTGTGTTTTAAAGCAACACTGGTGACCTCTGACCGTGAGGTTCTTCAACTGTGCTCCAATAAAAGTAGCAGGAATGAATTTTGCTTTGCATGTGGCCCCAGGGTATTTGTCTCTTAACTAATTTGTAAGAAACCTGTGAAAACATAGAATCCTTCCATTAACCTTCATATCCTCACTTTGCAAGACGTAGTTTCCTTCTCGGATCTAATGACCATTCATAAAAACATCAGTCACCTCCTTAGCTCACAGCTCAGCAGCAGGACACGTGCAGAGGCAGGGGCAGCTCTGCTGTGAGGGCCACGTGGATGTGACAGATGCTCCACCCTGTCCACCAGTCCAGCTCCTCCAGGAGCCCTAAACCAGCTGGTTATGAGGACAACTGCTGGCAGAGCTGGATCTCTGCCCTGAGGTCCAGCATGCCCCAAGTCCTGCTGCACTGGGGACTGGTTCCATTTTGGGTGCTTTTTTCCCCCTGGTAGCCCCACTCTTTTCCTTCTTGGGGTCTCCCCACATTGACTGTTGACCCCAAGCCTGGCTCACTGTACAATGGGACTAGCAGGAGCAGAAGTGGCTCTGGACTCAGCTCTTTCTGGAGGTGCTGTAGCTGTCAGTTCACCTTTCTGGAGCCTTCCCCAGGCACTATGAGGAGCATAATTTCACATTAACTTTGTGCTAACTGTAACACATCCTTTCATCCCTCCCTGACCTTGCTGCATTGATTTCACAGGCTTGTTTTGTACCTTGCATTGCTCCTCTGAAGCAGCTCCTGTATGAGGAACACCCTGTTTAAAACCTTAGATGTTTAAAACCTGTTGCAGGCAAAATGCCCCATGGATCAGATTAGGAAGACAGCAAAAAAAGCCTCCAGGTCATGTGGTACGAAGTATCCACCTTTTAGGAACTATTTTGTGCTGAGACAGCTAAAAGCTAGGATGATATTTCTTTAAGCAGGATCCCTGGAAAGCAATGGAGAAACTGTCCTGGCTTTCTCTGACGTCTGGAGCAGAAATGCCATTTACAAAGGTACCAGTGTCCCCTGCAGGGCCAGACACTGTCCCTGCTGCAGAGCACCACAGAAACCAGGCAAAGGTTCTGGCATCAATTCTGCTCCATGATGGTCCAACCAGTGAAGTCCTTCTCTCTTGTCAGTCTTTTCCAGGGTGCAATGCATCTTAGTCATTTGTACTAATAATTTATTGCAGAATTAAGTGTATTGCATAGGAAGCACGCCAGTAATGCTTTGCCAGTATATGTACAACACTTTGTTAATTAAAAGTATTAGGCAATGTAGACTCCATTGTTGTGAATTAATCAGTTTAATTATGAAGAGGATTAAGTATCGTAGTAAAAATAATGGCCTTTGTCATACACCAAGGTGAATGCCTTGCATGTGATACATATTTTTTTCCCTCTGAACAGTAAATTATCAGCCATGTTCATGTTTTCCATCATGCTGTGTGGTCACCAAGCTCAGGGGAACGTGCCCCAGTTTCCCCCCCATCTTTAGGGAATGCAAACCCACCTTTGGAGCTGATTGGTTTCTACCTGTTTTCTGAGGGCTCAAAGGTTTCTGTGTGTGCAGGATGTAAGTCTGGGCTCCAGGGAGGAGAGGTTGAAGAATCAACCCCCCCTCACCTGCAGTGCACTGTGGAGAGCTGCTCTTCACCTGGCCCCTTCTCTTTTGTTCACTCTCCTTCTAACCCAGTAATCATGGCCATAGACCTTTTCCATTGGGACTAGTTGGATCTTTTTCACTCTAGGAGGAAAAGATCAATTTGGTCTCTTCATTTAAAAACTGATTTATTCTCCTTCTATTTCCCTGTCATAAATCAGCCTTGGCCCAGGCTGCAGGAGGACAGGCTCTGGAAAGAATAAAATGCTGAAGCATAGAGATGTAAATAAAAACTGAATCTCAGACAGATTCTAGGCATCCTCAGGAGCCACAGATTCATCTCAAAGCAAAATAAGAGGAGAGCTGGGGTCTGGGGCAGCAACAAGTTCCTGAGCTGTGATGTCTCTGCTTGCCTGAGCAGACTGGAGCTGCAGTGGCTCTGTGGTCACCCTGCTGTTGGTCTCTCCAGAGAGACCCTGAGGTTTCCTCTGGGTTTGAGTGACAGAGAAAGTGACTCTTGGTGTGAGAGAGCAGCAGTGTGGACCCAGACCCTGGCACCACAGTCAACAGCTGCCCTGGAGCCAGGGCAAGCCCTGCTTTACCCAGGGAGAGCATCTGCTTGGGCAGACACAGGGAGTGCCCAACATAAACTACACCACAGCAGTGGCAGGACTCCCTGATGTGGTCGGAGCAGCCTGAGATGCAGGGAAGAGAGGGAATGGGGAGCAACCCCAGGGCTGCTGCAGAACCAGAGGCTGCCACAGCTGGGAAGGGCAAGTGGCACAGGCAGCAGGAGCTCTCCCTCCTCCTCCTCTCCCTTCAGACCTGCTGGTATTTGAGTGGAGGGCTGAGAGAGCCTGTGTGGCAATCTCAGGGGCTGCTGGAGGTATCCCAGTCTATTTCCCTTATTTATTTGGGGGATTAGTCTTTGCTGTCGGGTCGGAGTGGAGCACAGGGGGGCTGGAGGAGGTTTAATCCCCCAGACAAGAGGAAACCTTCGAAAAGGTTAATTGCTGGGCTTTGCATGTTGTGTAGCTTGGCTGCTCACGTTACAGCAGCCGTGCCATCTGCTCAGCACGGCTCCTGCCCTGCATAATTCACCAGCTTCACATGGCTCTGTGAGGATGAGCACTCGGGGGCTATTCATGGGGAAGTTTCCTTTAGGCAGAGCTCAGGTAACCGGTTACCCAACACCCCAGACTGACTTCTGCTCTCTTGTCCTTTTGCCCTTCTTGGTCCTGCCCCCGGCTTGTGGGAGTTAATAGGCAGGAGGAGGTGATGGAGAGGAGCCTGCTGGGTGGTCTGCCCCAGCAGCCCCCTGCAGGGGCACAGGGCTCTTCCTGTGCCCACCCTGCCCTGCTCCAGCATCAGCTTCTCACCACAGCAGTTGCTCTTTTGGGCTGGAATAGCAGGTTTTTAGCTGGAATAGCAGCTATTCCCCATCCAGCTCAACTCCTGGTTCTGGGCAAGGACACTTCATTCTTGCTCAAACTGTTTGGAATTTCCCTCTTGCTGCTTAGATGAGCCCAAGCTCATGCAGGACTTCCCTCGCTGCCAGAGGTGTGCTTTTAGGGCTCCAGGCTGCCCAATTACACCACTTTACCGATCACTTTGAGGTAATTAATGCACAGTGTGATTGGGATTTTTTTCCTCCCTCTCCATGCCCAGGCCTTATGTGGGGTAAGTCGTTTCCACGAGGGTTTTTAACTTGATACTGAGTCAGGCTCCTCTGCCAGTGCACCTTTCTCATCTCCACCGTGTAACCTGAGTTCTCACCTCCACTTTAATAGCTCCCTCACCATGAATATTTAACCAAGGATCTTAGCAGATGAGCTCCAGGTAACATGTGGCAAACAGATTTCCAGTACAATAGGGCCTATTAAAATGAAGATGCATAAAAGAAACCCTGGAAGGGAAAGGGAAGGTTCAGTTTTGGAAGGGAGTTTGTACCCTGAGCTCCAACCAGCTGCCCCAGTTTAGCTGAGCAAGAGGAGAAAGGAGCACTGGGGCTCTGGCAGAGCATGCAAGGAGAGTATTGGGGAGAGACAGAAGTAGCTTTGGCAAATAAACTGGGTGCTCTTTTGGTTGGCCTAAAGCTTCATCTATGTGAGCCTGGAGTGGTTTAATTGATATCCCTGCAAGGTACTGTAACCTGCCCTGTGGGGCCAGACCAACACGAGCACCCACAGTGGTCCCTCTGGCTCAGAAACTCACTGAGGAGGCAGCAGCAAATGCACAGGGGGAAGAGTGAAAAAAGGACAATCCTGCTGTTCATTGCTCCCCTCCAGCAGCCACTGACTGGAGACCTCCTGGTCTGAGAGCAGTAGGTGGGCATATAATGCACAATTATGTAGTATTTATCCCCTTTGCAGTGATAACTTGCACAGCATCTTCCAGCAGTGAGTTCCACAGTTCATTAATGCTCTGGGGGGAAGAAATCAGCCTGATGTCTGAGAATTTTACTGTGTGCCACTTCTTGTACAGGGAAGAACAGAGAATAATTATTTTATGCTCCTTTTCTTGGATATAATGGTGATTATTTGCAGATAGCTACTGTATCCAAGTCCTCAATGCACTCTACCCAGGCAAATCTGTGGTTCTGGGGTTCATTAGTCATGAAATTGAGGATTAATTTCCGATCTAATGAGAGATTAATTTGGCAATTTCCTCTCTCCAATGAGGTGAAAACCAGCAGTGCTGTCAATAGCAAAAGGTATTTCTGCTCTATTGAGCAGCCTGAATATTAACAATAATCTCTGCTGCTCTCTTCACCAAAAAGATGCCCTGACCCCCCACCCCCCAAGGACTCATTAATGATAAAGGGCCCAGATTACCAAATTAAAGGGGATTACTTTGACCCGAGTAAGGGCAACAGGGTAATTTTTGCATAAACCATGTCTGTGTTCATGTCTGAATTGCTCCCCAGCCCTGTGCCTGGGTGCAGAGCTCAGAGGACACCGAGAGGTGAAGGTCTCCAGAAGTCTGTGTGTTGCTGAAATATTGGTTATTTCACCGTGTTTCCCTCGTGAGAAGGACGAGCAGGATTTACAAGGCAGGGCTGATTTGAACTGAAGAAGCCATTAGCACAGAATAATTTCCTTTTCAAGCCTTAAATTCCAAGTTTATGGCTTCCCCTGCTCCTTTAGTTCCGCTGTGTGTTCTCCCTCTTGACAGTCACAGAGCTCAGAGCCAGAGGCTGCCCTGCCAGGGCCAAGGAGAGGTGGCAGGAGCCTGGCAAATGTAAACTGGGACACTCCAAGGCAGGAAGATTTTACCAGGGCTGGGCTGTGGGTCTGTGAGTAGAGACAGGGCTTCCTGGGAGAAAATTCCAACTGATCAGATGGAGGCTTGGCCACCTCTTACAGAAAGCTGGCACAAAGCCTGGGTTAACTTCTGTGTTTCTGGGACCAGCAAGACTCTCCATCTTAATACATGCTTAGGATTAAAGCTGTTAAGGGAAGGTGTTGAGAAATCCCTCAGGAAATCATGGGAGGCTTGCAAAAAAGCAGTTGGGGCTCTTGCTCCAAAATCATGAGCAGGGTCTGCCCGCCCCAACCCTCTCCTGCCCACCCATCACCTCTGCCAGGGCCTCCCAGCCTTGGTTTCTCCAGGGCCAAACAGTGCTCCTCAGGTTCCTGGAGGAGGCCCCAGGGTGAGCAGGGTGCTGGCTGCTCCCTGAGCAACTTCTCACTTTGTGCTAAGCTCTGCAGTTTACTGGTGTTAGTGGGGTTAATGTGCTATTACTTTGCATATTCATAATATCTTATTACGTTTGTTCTTAAGAGTGGTATCATGTTGAGGCAACGAGGATTAATGGCACCTCAGTAATATTTCCATATTTACATTATTAAAAAGCAATACATCTTTCAGACATCCCTGTGCATGGTCTAGAATTGCAGATGCTGTTCCTACGCCCACTGCAGCCTTCACCCCCTGGTACCTGTCCTGCTCACTAGATGATCTTCTAGGTCCCTTCCAACCCCTAATATCTATAAATCTATGAATCCATCCTGGGTGGTCAGCAGATTTAGCCCCAGGGAGGAGACATGGGCACCCACCTCCTGCTAAGCCCACCCATCTGCCTGGCCATCCCCCTCATGCCTGCCTCCTGCTCCATGGTCCCAGCAAAGAGCTTGGTTCTCCTAAATGTCTGGGCAAAGGGCACCCAAAGCACCCTCAGCCTGGGGAGATGGTGAGGGGGGCACAGCAGGATGGTGGTTCCCTCCCTGGAGTGGCTAAGGGTGATGGACAAGGGAGCAAAGGTTTCTCACTCAGCAGCAGCCCCCATTTGTCCCCCAGGGAGAGGCTCCACAACTCATCTGGAGGCTCCCAGTCACCTCTACAGTCCTAAACTTAATTAAAGCTGCCAGCTTCTAATTAAACCACTTAATTAAGTGCCACGTTGTCAGTAGGTAAAGATGGAGCAGACTTAATTATTTAACACAATGACATAGAAGAAAAAGCCCACTTTCAAAGTGTGACACCTCCTAGGTGGTCAGGAGCCCACCCTGCAGTGCCAGTGGCCCAGGCAGCAGTGCCAGCAGCAGCCCAGTGTGAGCAAGGCCTTTTGGAGCTATTTTGAGTTTCTCCAGAAAGGAGACACCTAAAATTGCCAATAACTGCACCATACCACCCCTGTCTGGGCCGTTCCCTCTGGGGTCAGTCCCCACCCATCTTTTTGCCATCTCTGAATCCCCCCTCTGAGTGGATCATTAACCCCAGAGCACCGGGCTGGCATCCTGACCCCATGGAATCAATGAGCAGAACTTAGCTGCCTCCCCAAGGTCAGGGCTTGGAATTCCCAGACTCTCAGAGGTTGCTCAGCACCCTCTCCCCCAGCCCCAGGTCCTCACAGAGCAGCATCTCACTTCACCCACCAGCTACTTTGTCTTGTTTCCATCTTCCTTTTAAGATTTCTCTGGCTATATGCTGCTGTCTGCAGGGGTGATGTAACCTAAGTGACTCCCAGGCTGGCATTCTGTGGGAGAGATTAATGGCAATGTCTTGTCAATAAATCCATAAAGACCCCAAACCTGGTGATGAACGTGCAGAAGGTAAAGGCAACGGTTAATATCTTCAAAATAGGCCCCAGAGCCTTTGAGTGCAGGGAAAGAGGAAAGCACTGGTGACCCTTGTTAATCTTTTTATTGGCTCCAGCAGCTATTGGCACCTTTCGCTGGCCAGAAATTTGCAAGTCTTTGGGGAGCAATGATTTCACAGTCAGGGGCTCTGAGAGAGGGGGAAAAAAAAATCCCTTTGCTCCTAAAATGGGACCATTCTTCCAAATGAAAATTGACATTTTGGTTTGAACTTCACGACCTCCAGTAATCATACTAATGGCCTTAGCTGGCTGGCTGGGAGCTGGCTGTGGTCAGGACTGATGGGACCAGTATGGATTGCTGGAAATGGGCCGGGAGGTGAGGACAGGAGAGGCTGCTAACAGGGTGAGCTCCAAGTGGCCAAGGCACTGCAGGTTGTTTCTGGCCTGGGCTGGAGGCTTTCAACCACATCAGCTCTGATCATGGGTATTGGCAAAGGCATGAGGAAAGTGGTCACTGAGTGTTGTCATCCAGCCATGAGTCCATCCAGCCAGCCATGGGGGACAATCCCTGCCCTGATCCTGCTGGCCACATCAGTACTGATCCAAGCCAGGATGCTGGTGGCCTTCTTGGCCACCTGAGCACATGGTGGCTCCTGTTCAGCCAGCTGTCAACCAACCCCCTCCAGGTCCTTTTCCACCAGGCAGCTTGCTGCCAAGAGTTTCTCCTTCCTCCTGCTCCCACAAACCTTTCCCCTGATCTGAAGCATCTGTCCATCAACCTGTTTAACACAAAGGACTGATTTTTAAGTAGTATTGAATAAATTTCCATGGAGTTGTTGCTGTCCAGAGGTGTTACACGGACCCAACAGACCTCAGCAGGGCAGCTCTGCTCCTCCAGCATGGCCAAGACCCCCAGCACAATTGAGTTCTGGCATCAGATAAAAACTCCTGGATCAATCAGGTGGAAATGCCTGTGGATGGCAGACTTGTTACCCACCTGCATCGTGCTAGCTGGGAGTCAGGAATTGGCTGTAACTAAGGATTGCAAGAGGGTCCTGTATTTTTTTAATACCTCATTTAGTAGGTTAATATTCCATGTTATTTTAGGCTGCTTCCTCTATACATCTGCCACCCAAGCCTGTACAGATGTTTTAGGATTCTTTAATCCTGACAAAGGACTTAGTGTTAAGGAAAAATGGGTTACATAAAGATCCTTATCTCCTTAAGAAATAAAGCATGTTTTGGGCATATTGTGTACAAAACAAGACTAAAATAGAGGCAGAACATTCTGGGGCCACTTACCAGATGTCCAGGTTGGAGGATGTGGGGCTGGTTTGTCTGCAGTTTTCCTGCAGGGCTGGGGTGTCCCGTGGCAGAGCAGCAGCCTGGGATGGGCACTGTGGGGTGAGGAGGGGGGGATGTTTCTGCAGGAGGCAAAGTACCAGCTCTGACACGGCATGAGGGAATTACTGAGCTCTCATAGCTTCCTGCTACCAGCAGCCTTCTGGATTAGACAGCAGGAGTTTTGCTTAGGAGAGGACTTTTCCCCAGGTCAGCACCAGCCCAGGCTGCTGCTCCTTCCTCTCTGCCCAGGGCAGGGCAGGTCACCCTCCCAGCTCTGAGCTGATGGAGTTTCCAGGCTGACTCCAGTACAGTATTTCATCCTGTAAAACTGACACACTTCTCAACATTTTTGTGACTCCAGTGATTGATCCAGCCCGTGTGAATTACAAAAAGGAGTTACAATCCTCTGGGGTCTGAGGCAGAATATCAAAACAGCATGGGCTCGTGCTGCTTTAATTAAAACTTAGTTTAATTAAAAACCTTGAGAGCTTTATTAGACTGGGTAATTGATTTAATTTTCTTGTGGAATTCTATTACACTTCCAGCACGTTGGCTTTGGAATTCTGGCTCCAGGACCATCCTCTCTGAATGGCACCTTGTCCCTCTCCAAGGGGCAAAGCACAAGCTCCTTCCTGGCCAGCCAAGCCCCTGAGCCTCCCAGGACATTCCCACCCAGGGGATCTGAGGGCTGCTCCTGGCTGTGGGAGGCAGCAGCACCAAAGCTCTCAGTTGGGTGGCTCCCTGTCTCTCACCCAAACTGATCTCCTTCAAAAGGAGTTGGGGCAATAGCTGAGGTGAGGCTTGTGCACTCAAACACCCTGATTTCTCTGAGGTGACATGAGAAGCTCTCTCTAGACCTCTGCCTTTCAGGTAACCCTGGGTTTTGCAAACAGACTTTGCAAGGTTAAGGTGGGAAGAGCCAATCCTCATTATGAAAGATTTTGTGGCAGTCTGCAAAGGCGCCCGATGCCTCCCTGTGCTGCCCAGAGGGGCTGGCTAACACTTCACCCTGCTAAATTCCCTTTTCTCCCACTTGCTGCCCTAAACTAAAGCAGGTTGCTCAGTGTTAGGGACCAGCTGTCACATTTTGCCCCATCCCAGGCAGTATTTCTGTGGCAGAAAGAACTGGCAGGGGGAAGAACTCTGAACTGCCCCACCATCACCATCTGGCTGGGGTGCTTCAGAGAGGTGGCTGCTGTTAAAGCCTTCCTGGCCAGGCCAAGGGGAATCAAACTGTAAAATAAGAATTACAGAGAAAGATCAAACCAGCACACAGTGATTGTCTGTTCTATATTTATTTCATAACATCCAGAATTAATAGGATACAGGAGTTAAAGCAACCATGGCAACTGAATGCAGAAAGGGCTGTCCTTGTAAATAAATGAATTCATAAATAACTCACAAGTGCTGATATAAAAAGTCATGGGAATCTAATGCAATGCTAATGCAATTCAAGCCTTCCCTTTTTTACAGGCTGCATTAGAATATTCGGTGCTCTGCGCTTTGCTGGGTGCTACAAGTGTCATTCTTCAGATAATAGAACTTGCTAATTGTACCAGGAGCCAGGGTGTGATTGATGAGGGCTTTGGGTTTTTGTCTCCTCCATGCTCTTGCCAGCAAAACATTGCACCATCGAGTTACAGGCTGCTCTGCTGGTAATGAATGCAGGGAAGTTGGGGAGAAAGGAGCACGGTTCACTCTGCTGGGCTCCCTGAGCAGGGTGCTGCAGGGGCACCCACCTGCCAGGCACAGGGGCTTGGGAAGGACACTGCTGTTAGTTGTGGATATATCTGAAAGCAGTTTTGGCTTATAAACCCTCTCTTTCTATTTTCTTTTTGGATCATTTGTGTCTACATGGGTGTTGTTGTGATGCTGGAAAGTTATTTTCTCCTTTGCACTTCACAGTTCAAGCATGAGCAAGGGCAGAAGGAAACTCCTGAAATGTATGAAACTCCAGAAGTTTCTCTCAAACTGTCAGCATAGCATTTTTCTGAATTGAGGCCAAACTCTTCCTCACACACCTTGGGCAGCCTGTGATGGTTCCCCTGTGACCACAGGGGCAAAATCCAGGTCAGTAATGGACAAAGGGTGCAGTTTGTCCCACAGAGGGTTTCTTTTACTCTCCAGGACCCAGAGTCAGAGGTGGCTCAGAGGCTTGAAGGGATGATAGAGGGGGGATCCCAGTGAGGGTCCTTCCCACATGCACCCCATTCTCACATCTTTGGTACTGTTGTGGCTGCACCTCAAATCCTGGGCTGAGTTTTGGGACTGAGTCAGTTTTTTCTCACTCCTAGAAGGACATTGAGGGGCTGGAGCATGGCCAGAGAAGGTCAACAGAGCTGGGGCAGGAGTGTGAGGAGGAGCAGCTGAGGAACAGGGTTTAGTGGTGCCCTGGCAGTGCTGGGTTAAGGGCTGGACTCGATGATCTGAAAGATCTCTTCCACCCAAAACCATTCCACGATTCTCTCCAGAGGGGGAGTCCAGGCCCCCCACCACCCTGGGAACAAGGAGAGGGAATGTGTGCCTGCTTAACCCCTTTGCACAAGAGGCTTCACAGTGCGTGACAAAGATTCAAAGCTTTCCATTTCTTGGAGTTGTTTTTTCACCCCCCCTCTTCGCCCCTGCCTGGCTGATGCCGGCGCAGCAGCAGCAGCAGCAGCAGCAGCATCAGCATCCCTGGGGCTGGAGCATCCCTGGGGCTGCAGCACCGCCAGGCGGGATGCTCCCGCAGGCACAGCCCCGCGCTCCGCCACGCCGCGGGGGGACCCCTCGGGGCTGGTCCTCGAAAGGTTCGTCCTGAGACAGGAGGTTTTGGTGAAGGAGTCGCTCGCCTGCTCTTTACTGGCTGGTTTAAATAGTAATAATAGTAATAATAGCAATAATAATAATAATAATAATAACAACATCCCTTCGAATCTTATAATAATTTACCTTATAATATGATGGGTTTTATGCAACCTAATGAAAAGCCCTGGGGGATTCCTGTCCCAGTGAACCCTGTGCTGAAAATACTGCCAGCACAGCCAATCCCAGGGATCCAGGGGTTCGGGCACTGACTGATGCTCTCTAACGATGCTTCAGAAATACAGGCAGACTCTGCTTTCCATTGATCTCGGGAAAATGAAGGCTGTCTCTGAATTTGACATTTAGCCAATGCCCAGAGTAGATGGCTCCATCGATTCCCCCCCGGAGGGGCCGGGAGGGGGAGCTCAGGGAAAAACACCTTGGCCGAGAGGTTTGTCTCTGCTCTCCCTCTCCACCTCCCCCTGGAGCTGGATCGCAAAAGGGATGTAAAGAAAACTGGCTGGGGTAAAATTGAAGGAAGGGAATCTTGGTGCTGTTTGTGGTTTTTCCCCCATCATCTGTTTTTCTGCAGGAAGGTGTTTAGTGGTGATGTGAGGTCGGGTTTGAGTTTCCTCACTGCATGGCTGCTCTGACTGACCCCATCTCACCCAGAGTAGGGCTCCTTGGGCAGCGTTCAGCTGCTGCTGGTGCTGCTGTTTATCTACAGTGTGCTCCTACTGTGAGCTCCCTGCCCCAAAGCCTTCCTGCTCCAAGTGCTGCTGGGGTGCTGAGCACCCTCCTGGCGTGCTAAAATACCTCTGAAAACAGATGGGGGTGTTGGAAATGCTAAAGAAGGGGCATGGCCCAGCTCTGCTGCTGACCCACAGGGCTGGTTGCTGTCACTAAAATGACCCCAGAGCAGACAGAACTCCTGATGGGCTGTGCAATGAGCTTACAATTAGTTTTTCTACTACCGTGGTAGGATTTGAGATGGGTTATTAATGAATGGAAAAACAGGGAACTGAGATTCCCATTGTCCTGAAACACCCTCCCCTGTGGGAGGCAGAGCTAGAGGAGCTGGGGGGCTTCCCGAGCCTGCCCCCCAGAGCTCACAAGGCAGAGAGGGATTGGGTCTGTTTTAGCACCTCGTGCTCCAGGAGCCCGAGCCCCCAGAGGAACAGAAGGCAGCAGTGACACTTCTCTGTCAGAGTTTTCTGTCTAATAGGCAGTTTCTGACATCAGCCAGATCAGGCTGAGCCAACATGATGCAGCAACAAGCCTTGGCAGCAGTCCTGTCCCTGGCAAAGCAGCCCGTTCTATTTTCATTTGTTTTAGAGACAGTTTCTCACCCACCATATGTGTGCAGCTGGCTCCTGCTCCAGCCCCTGGGGGTCAGCAGGAATCTTTCCATGACTCCAGCACCTCTAAAATAACTGTTCTCTGTTCTCCAGAGATGGGGGAGCAGCCAGGCTAGAGAGGCTTTGCCTCCTGCCACGTTATCCAGGCAGTTAAGTGTCCCTGCTATAGGATGATACATCTTTTGAATGTCTATCAACCCCCTGTGGGTTCACTGGGATCCCATCCACACCCACACTGGTCCTTCTGTCCAGTTTCCTGCAGTTTGGGGGGCAGAGCCCCACTGAGCAGCCCCCCAGCCCTGCCTGCTGTGTAGTGCAGCGAAGGCTGGTGGGCAGCGGGCAGAGCTGTGCCAGAGAGCACACCAGTGTGCCACCTGTACCCAGCCCTTGGGCTGTTCCTGTCCCACCACAACAACCAGTTGTTTCAGGCTGCTCTAGTCTTGATATTTCCCAAGTCACCTTCCCGGGGGGCTGCGGGTACCTCACAAGTGGGAATTAGTTCCACTTTCTGCCGTGCATATTTTTATGTGATTAGTCTAATACACTGCATTATTATTTACCACATGCAAATCTCTCCAAACTGATTAAAGCTGACATTTCAGCTAAGAGATGAGATCTGGAAAGAAGTAATAAGGAAAAATTATTTCACAAGCTTTTGCACTTTAGATTTGTGGGGAGGATCGATTACATTTAAAATTTAAGGCTCAGACGTGACCCTAAATCTCCTTTAAGGAAAAGGAAAGAATTAATTCCTTAATTTGTTATATTTCAGCTTTACAGGCTGGCTCAGCAAAACCCGAGGGAGTTTGCACAAGATGCCATTGGTTTGAGTGGTGTTTTTGGATACGACTGGAAGGCAGCAGTGAATGCTAGTTTGAAAAATGGCATGTTAACACATTTATTACCTTTAAGCCCTAAAGAATTATGGTTATCTGTATGGCTATAGAATTATTGACCAAGCAGTTGTTTTCTGGGTCACTGAAGAAACTTGGTCTCTATCTTTCTGGGTAAACTTTTCAGCACAGGCTTTTATTTTCCTTGTTTGTGCTGGTGATCAAAGTGTGCTTGGCTGTTATACGTTTATAAATGTATATATCTATACCATCCCCTTTTCAAATAACAAATGTCAAGAATAGTCTGTTGGAAAGCATATTTCGCAGTGATAGAGAGAAAAAAGAGGAAAATAAGACAGAGATGGAAAACTTTGCAATGTTGGGTTCCTTCCTACAGCAGCTACATGGTCTTTTTTTTTTTTTTTTTTTTTGGTAAAACAGGTGTAGAAAGGTCAGAAGAGCAAATAAGGGTCTGATTTTCAGAGGTGCAGGTATTTTACAGGGTTGAATCCCTTCTAACCTCCTCCACGTGAACCTGTGAATGAGAACCTCTCCATAAACCTTGCTTACGCTGGCAAAAAAAAATGAGATGTTTAGCTCTCCACAAGTAATAGTATTGAAAGCTTTTCCTAGGCAGGGGTCAGACCCATTTCCTTGTAAGTGCAGATCCATTCAAAGTGCAAAAGGATTGAGCTAAAGGACATCTCGGGATTACAGGGTCGTTACTCCAGTTCCAGCCTGAATGACTCGACCGAGGCCAGAGTAGGAGTCGGTGCCAGAAAGTGGCAGCTCCTGACCTTGTGTTCAGGGCAAAACAGTCACTGAGCGAGCAAAAAAATGTCTGTGTAGGTTTGAGTCCTCATCTCCGGCTGAAATGAGATTGACTCCCTGGGCAAACATCAGAGTCATTCATCCAGACAAGGTCTATTCATGACGGGCGTTTAAAGTCTTTACTGGAAAAAAAAAAATGCCCTTCCAAAATGGGAATACAAAGCTGTTCCCTTACAAAATGCTTGGAAGAGCTCAGCTCTGACTTTTTTGCCCTCAGCCTAGAAAGCGTTTCTTGCATTCTTGTCTCAGCACACACCCTTCATGTGCAGCACCGGAGTCATTTGTCATTACCCAGTCTCCAAATTATTCTAGCGTTGATTAAATTAGTAAATGCAATCACAATCTGAAGCGAGTTAATTGAGAGAATTTATTTGGCCCTGACAGTTTTATGCATGTTTGATTAAGTATTATAAGGTTTGTTTTTGATTTTGCATAATTTAACTTTAAATCCTGCACTGGGGGGGAGGGGGGGGGGGGCATCAACTATTAATGACCGAAATAAACTCTTTTAAGATGCAGATATTTATGATTTATTTCTAAGTGCAATATCTTCCAGATTTTTTTGCTTGTTGTTGTTCTGTTGCCAAAGTGACAAATACGTTTGAAGCAATATTTGGAGCCGTTGGGTCCGGGCTATAAATCTTGTGAAATGTATACAATTCATTAAAAGTTTTGAAAGCAGTACAAGTTGGCATTTATATGGCAACAAGTGACACAGAAATGTGTGTGTTTGTCTCCAAAGCCGGCCATAAAATACATCAGCACTGGCTGGCTGCCCTGACGGGGACTGATGGCCCCCTCTCCGGGCTGATGATAAGTTTCCTCACAAATCTCCAACGCTGTCAACACGAAACTGTTCAATCAACAAGGAATATGAGTTGTGTCTTTAGGCAAATTAGCACGGGAAAGAAATACAGCCCGGGGGAGCTGGGGGCGGGTTCCCTTCGGGCTCAACCAGCTCCTTCAGGGGCTGATCCCCCGTGAATGTCAAAGCTCCAATTCACTCCTGACCCGAGCACGGTTGCCTTTAGATGAAGGTTTGAGCAGCGAATGGCTCAGAAGATTTCGGGCAGGAAATCAGATTGTGCCGGCTTGCTTTTTGCTTTTTCTTTTTTTTTTTTTCCTGTCGTTCTGAGCTAGGAAATTAGAGTGGCTGCTCCGTTGCACCCTGGCACATGCCTGTTTCAGTGGTGGGGCTGCTCCTGGGGTTTTCTGGAGGCTGGGAAACATCTCCAGACCTTCTTCCCACCCTGGGGGGTTCCCGCAGGTCGCCAGGAGCCCCCCCTTTGCAGGGTTCGCCCTCAGCAGCAGCCCCAAGGCAAAGCTGGAAAGGCAAAGGACCTTCTGCTTTGTGGCTGGGGCTGAGATCCCCATCCCTGGAATGTGGCTCCAGTCCCTGGCAATGAGAAATGAATGGGCTGGGGGCTCCCCTGCTTATCCTAGTCACCCCACAGATGGCCCCAGTTTGGAGCTAGGAGCTGTGCACCTCCCCACCTCCCTGTGCCAGAAATAGGGGTGTGGGGGGCACAGAACCAGAGCTCGGGCAGTGCCCCGGGGCTGGTTCTCTGGTGCCTCTCCAGCACCTCCCCCCAAAACCCATTATAGGAGGAATAAACTTCTTCTGCATGGGAGGAACAAACTCCTTCTGCATGGGAGGAACTAAACCCTTTCTGCAGGGCAGGCATTGGCACAGACCCCAGTGCCAGCACCAGTTGGGATGCTGGGAGGTGTCTGGCCTGGTGCCTCAGCCCGGGCATCAGCAGATGGCTGGAGTTGTTATTTAATGTTTTTCCACCGTGCTAGTGTTGAGATGGCAAAAGGGACAGGGAGACAGTGAAAAAGTTCTGTATTGGTGCCATTATGGGAAAGAATTATTGATTGCATCTAAAGGAAAACACCAGGGAGGAAGTTTCTTTTCCTTCTCTTTGTCTTGCTTTGGAATTTTCCTTCAACTGTTGCATAGTTTTAGGAACTTTTTGATTCCTTCTGGTCTCCCCAGAAGTCTGGGTCTCCTCCATTTGTGATTTTGCAGAATGGCAGGGGCTGGAGGCGCTCTGGTGCCACCCCCCTGCCCCAGCAGGGTCACCCAGAGCAGGGTCCCAGTGTCCAGGGGGGTTTGGAATCTCTCCAAAGGAGACTCCACAACCTCTCTGGGCAGCCTGGGCCAGGCTCTGACACCCTCACAGCAAAGAATTTTCTCCTCTGGCTCAGACGGAACCTCCTGGGTTCCAGTTGGTGTCCTGGAACTGGCACCACTGCCTGGAATCTGGCCCCAGGCCCCTTATCTCTTGCTCAGCATCACTCAGCTCCCCTCTCAGGCTGCTCTGCTGCAGCTGAACAGCCCCAGGGCTCTCAGGCTGGCCTGGCACAGAGCTGCTCCAGCCCCTCAGAGCCTCTGCTGGACTCTCTCCAGTAGCTCCCGTTCTCTCTTCAACTGGGGAGCCCAGCACTGTCCAC
>JANHGL010005995.1:10412-57383 GCA_024611195.1 Ceyx melanurus | reverse complement strand
GACCCCGTCCCGGCCTCGGTGTCTTTCGTTTCTCTTGGGACCGAAAATGAAGTCAAATCGTTCCGCTGTCCTTTGCGAGACCCCGCGGAACGAGGTCGGGGCGCCTTGTTCAGCTGGTGGCACTTTTCAGCCTGGGTCAGGGTTCGATCGAGGGCAAGTTCTGCAAAAAATCCTGGTCAAAAATGAACCCAAGCAAAGGAGAAAAGGCCCCAGGCTGCTGTCGAGCCCGGGTTTGTGGTACTGCCCCGCTTGGTTGAGGTGCTGCTGTGGCCAGGCGATGGGCAGGGGCAGCACTGCCTGCGGTGGAAGCCCAGCCAGCCAGGGAAGCCACCTTGAGAGAACCTGCTGGTGGGCAATGTGCTCTGCTGGGGGCAGTCCTGCCTGGCTCATAGGATGCTTTGAGTTGGGAAGAAATAGTGTGACAAGCCTCTCCCTTTGCAGTGGCTGTGGTAACTCTGAAATGGGGCTGTTGGTTCCATCCCTGCCTGATGTTGACAGCAGGGTTCACGGGGAGCTCCAGGAACATTTTGAATCCTACAGGTTCACTTGTCATATAGGAATATCATACTGTCTCACGTTGAAAAGGACCTCTAGAGCTCTCTAGTCCAAGCCCCTCATCCCCTGACATCCTCAAATATCCATCCGCATCAAGCCTGACCTTGAATGTCTTCATGCATCCAGCCTCCACCTCTTCCCTGGGCACCCTGTTGCAGTGTTCCACTGCCCTCAGAGTGGAACCTCTTCCTAATGTCCAATCTAAATCTACCCTGCTCTAGTTTCAAACCACTGACCCTTGTCCTATGGCTGTGTGCCCTTATAAACAACCCCTCCCCAGGTTTCTTGTAGCACACCACTGAGAGATTCTGGACATTTGGCCTGGAGTTTTTGTCTCCTATACATGTGTTCTTTCAGTCTGATTTCTACTAACCATTCAAGCACGTGAGAACCACTGCTGTAAAATACTGAGGCAATAAATCTGGAAGTTGAGTCTCTGTAGCTCCTTTTTGCTTTTATTTTTTACATTTTTTCTTTGTAGCTGCTGGGAGAGGAAGGGCATCTCGGGTGTTGTGGCAGGGGGCTTCTCCCTTTGCTGTCTCTGCTCTAGTACATAAACTAAACAAGTCACTCTGAAGCAAAGCAAGAAGGATAAAGTTCAGCTCTTTATTTCCAGGAGTCAAGAAGGAGGGAAAGGAAGAGAGGTGTTCTGCTCCCCCTCTTCACACTTTCTTGGGTGATTTTCTCTTTTTTCTAACTGATGGAGAAAAGCTCTGTCCCATGAAAGCTGAGAGACAGGAGACTGTGGAAGTTTCAGTGGGGTCTGAAAAGGAAAATGTCAGGATGATGTTGGTTCTGTGGAAAAAGCTACAGTTTTTTTGTATTCACAGGTGAGGGGAAGATTTCTAGTACTCACCTGACCAAAGAGCCCTTGGAGATGTCAGCATGACCTCATGTAATTCCCACAGCTTCTCATGAGGTGGTCATCAGGTATGACCCTTTATTGACAAGTTGTGCTATGTCCAGGGCTGTCCAGGAAGAATAATCCAGGGGGTGACACTTTGCATCCTGAACAGCAGCTTTGTCCTTTCTTTTCTCAGGGACATGTTTTGTAGACCAGAGGTGTGTGGTGGTGCCCCCTTTCCTCACTCTGAGACTGGAGTTACAGGGTGTGTCTGCAGTTTAATGTAGTAGTTTGATTTTCAGAAAGACTGCAGAATGTCTAATATTCCTCTACTAACATCTAGCATTCATAGATGATCTGCTGGAGAATCAACTCCCTGCTCCTCCCAGCACTACCTAAAATTAAACCATATGACTTAAGAGCATTGTCCAGCTTCTCCTTGTCTCTGACAGTCTTGAAGCTTGTGACCACCTCTGGGGAGCCTGTTCCAGTGACCCCCTCAGAGAAGAACCTTTTCCTAATGCCCAGTCTGCACTGGTGCAGCTTCATTGTGTTCCCTCATGTCTTACTGGGGAGTGGTGTTCCCCTCCTGCCTGGCCCATCCATCCACCAGGGTGCCCTTGTAGCCAGTTTCAGAGCTGTGTGGCTGTCCCAGCCCAGCTGCTGGGACATTAACCCCGTTGAGTCTTGCTGCAATCACTGCTGATTTCAGGCTTTTCTGATGGGTAGATGAAAAGTTAAATTTCATAATCTTCATAAGCTCTTGCTGAGCACAAAAAGGGAGACTTAAATGACATCAGCAGCTGGGCCACTGTGTCAAGTAACATCAGGAGTGGTACTGAAACTCCCTGGAGAGGAGGAGTACAAAACGTGACAGTCCTGGCTGAGGTGTTGGGCTTGGCCAGCTCTGAAATGGGGCCAGCCCACATGGCTAAGTGCAGTTGTCTGTGCTGTGAATGTGCTGGTTTGGGGCAGTCACAGGAAAGAAGCAGATGAGATGGACTGAACTGTGGCCTTGATTTTAGAGTTTAATTAAACATTTAATTTTTCTTTTGCCTCCTGGACAAATCCAAGCAATGAGGATACTAATTGTCACCTTGTGCTTGTGTGGGAAAAGCTGTTTAGGCCAAAGATGACTGCCCCAGGGGGTGGAGATCCCTGAGAGCCCTTGTTCTGGGTGCTGGCTGTGCACACAGATAAACCTCTTACCTCATCCTCTCTTGTGGTATGATGATATGGGAAGAAGCTCCAGTAAGATACTGGTCATCTCACCTCCTGCAAGCCTTATAAGCTTGGGTGGCCAGGGGCATTTGTAATTATGGAGGAAAATCCAAACTGAGTTTCTGTTCTGAAGTGGTGATGAAATATCTCACTGGCTGTAGCTTGGGGGGGGTCTTCTAATGCAGGAGGAGTATGTGTGAGCTGTTGGTTGGCTTGGATGTGTAGTGATTTTCATTTCAAAGGCAGAATGAAGCTTTCTGGCTCTGGACAATGCTTGTTCTCAGTGCAGAACTCTCCTAAAGCTCTCACTAACCTGTCTCTAAAGCTGCTGGGGCACAAGATTAACAGGTGATGTGCTATCCTGAGTAGATCTCTAGGCTTTTCTTAAAGCACATTGCAGGGTTGGAAGGGCTGAGTTACACAGGTCACTGCTCCTGTCAGTCAGTGGAAAGCAAAACGACTAGTGGAACAATACAACAATATCTCTCCTGTGACATTTTAAACCTGAAGTTCAGGCTGAATTTGTGTTTTTTTTTAATGACTCTGTTAGTTGTAGGAAGTGCTAGTGGGTGAGGCCGTGAAGGAAAGCTGAAAATAGCAATTAATTTTGGTTCTATATGGGAAGTTCTGTATATGTATGTGAGAGAAACCTGGTCTGATTTAGGGGGGAGGAGGGTGTCTTGGGTTAAAGTAGGAAAAGCTGCAGTGGGCTCTTTGAAGTGAGTTCTTTTTGAGATAGAGCTGTGCTGTTCAGTGGGTTTAGCTGGCTAAATGCCAGACCAGAGTGATAATGGGTTGGGGTTTTTTTGGTTGGGTTGTTTTTTTTCTCCCAAGTCCTGTTTCTTCCCACCTGAACCTGCAGGGAGCATCCTGTTGTCCTGCAGCAGAGGAGGCCTTGAGGCTGGAAACCCTGTGTGCTGGAAGCTAGAGTACAAATGAAGGATGAACTTAAAATACTGATTTTCAGGTCTTGGTGGCCTGTTGGGCTACAATAATAGCCTGAGCTGCCTCCTGCTGTGGGAGCTCTGGCAGAGGAGAGCCCAAATGAGCTGGGTGAGGGGCTGGTGAGCCAGGGTGGGGAGTGCTCAGCACCTCCTCTGGCTGCCTTGCCTGCTGGGCTTCTGTGAGTGTGGTTTCATCCCCTAGAAGAGAAACTATGGCCTATGAGATGGTGTAACTGGCTCAAGGAGGCTTTAGGGAATTTTGAGTCCAACGTTTTGACCTCTTTATTAGATTAAAAGAGAAAGTGCTTATTTTGGAAATGTGTTTTATTAGCATGACCTCTTCTTGCCCTTCTGTCTTACAGTTAGTGAGATTATTGCCTCGCTGACTTTGAGAATGGTTCAGAATCCCTGTTTTTGACAGAAATAGAAACAACCATTACACATAATTGTTTGGAATTACTCAACATGTCATTGGCTTTATGAGGCAGAACTAGAACCGTAGCCGAGATCTTACAGCTCCTCACCTTCAGCCCTCCCATTCCAAGCAGGCCTGTGTGACAATTTAATTTGCTTTTCAGGAAAACGAGGTCAAGCTGTTAGCAGCAGAAATAGAACGTCTGAAGAACTTTGGATGCTTGGGAGTCTCCCCAAGTTTGGAAGGGCTGAGAGACGAAAACGCAAAGCTGAAATATCGCTTAAAGTTCCTTCAGAAGGTAAGGGAACAAAGAATTCCTGCTGCAGCACCTGGGGCTTGTTCTCATCAGCACAAGCAAAAGAAAGCATGTCAGTTATTACAGCTACTGATGTGTGACAGCCTGCTCGCTCTGCATTCCAGCTCCCTAATTGTTGGTGGCACATCAGGTGTTCTTGGTTCCTCAAGCAGAAATGTTCTTTTTGGAAAAGGCCAGTGGATTAATAAGCTCCCACCTTCTGTTCTTGGCTGGGGTCTGCCACAAAGGTGTGAGGAGCAATGCAGCCCTGCTTCAGGGGAAGTGTTTGTGCTGGGAGGTTCAAAGGGAGAAGCAGCTCGTGGCTGTGTGGGTTTTGTGTTGTCTGTGTTGCTCCTGTGCCTGGAGGTGTCAGCCAAATCTGTCAGGCATGCTTTGCCAGGCAGCCAAGATAAAGAGGAGGATGTAAAAGCCCCACAGGTGGTGTTTAACCTTCTGGATTTTGTGGTTTGTTTTTTTTTCAGAGCCTTCAAGAGGAGAGAAGTAAACCAGCAAAAAGCATGATTAATATCAACAGCTGTCTTCAGGAGATCTTTGGAGCTGCTATTCAGGCTGCCTACCCAGACTTAGAAAACCCTCCACTGGTGGTGACTCCAAGTCAGCAGCCCAAGTTTGGGGATTACCAGTGTAACAGTGCCATGGGCATCACCCAGGTAAATCTGAGTGCCCTCACACAGAGGGGCTGGGGAAGCTGCCTGCTGGAAGCTAAGAGAGTTGCAATACTGGACCTGTTTCAGACCTGTCACAGGCCACTGGGCTGAGAATTCAGTGAGGATCCAACAGCATTTTAAGGCCTTCACAGAGCAGGCCTTTGAACCTCTGCTTACATAACTAGTCTGGGAGAGTTGCATGTGTGTCACACAGGAAGACTGCTCAGTTCATGGGATCTTAATCAAATCAGGAATTAAGTAGTGCATTGATTTACTAATGATGTGCAATTAAGTACCAATTAGCGAGCTGCATGTTTGGAACTAGTATCAGCAAAATAATAAATCACACCTCCAGACAGTTACAAAATGCTGATGTTGAACACTTAGAAATCTCAAAATGCTCTTTGTCATGCCAGGGAAGTACAGTGTCCTCACACCCACACCACTTGTGTTATCCCATAGCATGGGTCAGTGCCAGGCTTGTGCAGAGGCCATGGTCTCAGGCACCATTCTCACTGGTCTAACCAACTCCTTTGTTTCAAGTCTCTTGGTTACAGCTGAATTGTTGCTGTGTTCCTTCAACGTTTCCAGTTGTGTGACAGATGCTCTTTCAGGTGGATCTGAGTGTGCTGTCCCCACACCTCCTGTCCTCATGTTCCTCTCTTGTATCCAAGCCTTTGCTGAGAGTTGCTGTGTGGGCATCCCCACATCTGTGGTTGCTGGCAGCTGTATTTTCCAACTGAGCAAAAGGCAGGAAATGTGTTTTTTCTGCTATGATGTTCTGATCTTGGAGGCTTTCAGGCAACTGTAAGAATGGTTCCACTTAGAGAACACTTGCTCAGTGTGTGCAGAGGAAGGAGGGAGGGCTTTTTTAACCTAATCATGTCAACAGCTACTTGGAAAATTATGGTATTGCTGCTTTCTGGAAGATATTTGGCCAAAAACACAGACAGAATAAGAGACACTTGAGTTAGTGAAGTGGTTACTTCACTCAGAGTTACTCAGGAGGTGGACAGAAGGAAGGTGGTGTGTTCTAGCTCGTGCTAAAGCACCCAGACTCAAATCACTGATGCCTCTGAGGGAACAAGGCAGACTCCTGGGAATTACCTTGTATTTTGCCCTCTGAACAGAAGCAACTTTTTTGGTAAGTGTTCTGTTGTCAGTTCACCTTTCATCTATGTAATTTTGACATTGAACTTGCTCCCACATGCTTGGGGTTCTTCTCTCTGGGTCTCATCCACAGCCACTCTGCCCATTGTCCTGCTCCAGAGAGTTTGACTCCGGGGCAGCACCAGTACGTGCCAGGCAGCAGGCTCTTGGGCTGAAGTGCCAAGGCAGAAACAGCCCTCACAAAATCTGTGTCGTTTTCTCTGGGTCTCGTTAGCATATTGTGACTGGGCAGCAGCCAGGGGAGCTCCCTGGGTGACTGCACTGACATGGCCTCTCAGCTCTGCCTCCTCCTGACCGCTGCTTTACCCCAATTAAGTCGTGGCTGGATTCTGGAGCAGCCATGCCAACGTGGCTCACAGAACTCCACATCTGAATGGTCCCTTCAAGCCAGAGTTTCAGGTACCAGATTGCCAGCTGTACTGGTGAACAAGGGTTGACATAGAGGGGCTGCCTGTGGGGTTTGTCCCCTGGAGAGGCACAGGCAGCGTGCTCGTGCATCAAAGCCAAGGGGTGCAGTGCTGTGGTTCCCCTCCAGCAGCAGGTCAGGTGCTTTCTGTCAGCCTCATCTTTAGGGACATGACTGGGTGTCCCCTAGAGCCTGGCTTCCCAGGGTGTCCCCCTGTACAGAGCTGCAACACCTGCCAAGGAGCAGGCAGTGCCCTGAGCAGCACTCAGCACAAGTACGTGCCAGGCAGCAGCCTCTCCCTGCACCCGCCGAGGTGGAAACAGCCCTCACAGATCCACATTGTTTCCCTGGGAGCTCATTAGCATAGTAATGCCTGGGGTTTGAGCCAGGAGCTCTGCTTGCTCCTTAGAGTAACAGGAGGATGGTGACTGTGTCTGGAATGTTTCAGATAACACGCCTGGAGTCTGGTACAACATGCCCAGCATCAGGTTTTGCATTTCTTTTTTCCTGTAATTTCACACTGAGTAGCATTAATGGCTACAGAGGTTTTCTTTCCTAGCCTTTACCATCTTGTAAGGATCCTGTTGCATCAGCTGTACAACAGGTTAAACAGGAGCCTGAAAACTTCACTACAAGTTCCATTTTGCAGCAGACTGAAGTTATCAAATACGAGTTGTAGTGAGTATAAGATCTGAGTTGAGGTTTGTGGCCTTGATGGGATGCTTCAGGAATGGCCAGAGAAATTGTAGAGTTGGATTGGATGATCATGGAAGGTCCCTTCAGCCCATTCTGATGCTGTCATTTTATGTGACCTTGCATTGAGGTCTTGAGTTCCTCACAAGGGGCCACTTAGGTAAAAGGAGAGCTACTTGATCAGCAGTTTTTCTGGTGCTCTGAAGAAAATTGGGCAGTGATTGTCTTTGGTTTCTTGGGTTGGTGTTTTGTATTTATTTGTTCATTTATTTATTGTTTGTGCCTAAGGTAGGACTGAAGGCAGTTTGCTTTGGTTACTTGTAATCAGAAATCAGCAGACTTGCTCTGAAACCACACTCAACATCTACTGTAGGCTCAGTTCAAGGCCTCAGGTTTGAATGCTGGCAGAGCTGAGGAGACCCACGAGACCACTGAATGGCATTTTGAAGAACTCTGCCAGCTATGTTGATTGCTAAAAACTTTGTCCTTTTACATTTGCTAAAACACTTAACAGGTTTTAAAACAACAGCCTGGAAGATTTGCTTCTGACATAGGGACTACAGTGTTTTGGAGGATTTAATTTTACTTCTCACTGTGTTTCAGATACTGCTCAAAACTAAAGAACAGAAGGTTAGCCCAAGAGAAATTGCTGAGAAAATATCAAAAAACATTCCTGCCAATGAATGCATTGAGAAGGTTGAAATTGCTGGTCCTGGTAAGATAGTTTCATGTTGCAAACTTTCTGTCTTCTAAAACTGATGACATGATTTTACACTGGATGGTGATCAGGGGAGCTGAGTTGAGTTCAGCCCTTTTGTGATACAAAACTTCAGTTATGGGGTGAATTAGCTGCTTCAGTCCTGGTGAGCTTTGTAGCCCTCAGACTTAGGCAGCAGCAGAAAATCAGTATTTTCTCTGTATTGGCAGGGGCAACCTGGAACCCTTTAATTAGCAGTTTTTCCACTGATCCTTGAGGGACCAGCTTTTCCCCTTCGAATATTGGTGATGGGTATCAGGCCACAAATGTGGAATCACAGCAGAAATCAATATGCCCTTCTCACAGTTGATTGTAGTGGAGACCTCAAGATGCTGGAGCAGAATGGAGCTCAGTAATTGCTGTGTCTGCTTTGCCTGGGGCCCAGGAAGAAATGCAAGGGCTCCTATTCCTTAAGGCTTCAGCATAAGCACATAACAATCACATGGCACAGCCCTTAGGGTGCTTGGGCAGAAGCTCAGTGGAGCAGAAGTAAGCCAGTGTTGCCCCACAAGCATGGATTATCCCACATGGAGCTCTAGGATAAGAATTACAAAAAAGACATTGCATTCTGCAAACCCTGGCAAGATGATTTATTTAAAAGGTTTTTTTATCCATTCACCTTTGAGTGACAGTGTGCAAAAAAAGGAGTTCTGTCAGTGGGGCATCCTACTGGAGTGCTGTGACAGACCCTTATAACCTGGGAATAGAAAGAAATTCTGTTCTGGCAGCAGCCTTGTTGTCCTGTTGCTGAATTTTTTCTTACCAAGCTGACTTCATGTGCTCTTGTCCTTAATGTGAAGAAACACGAATCCAAGGGGGGAGGCACCCAGAAGTAGCTTGAGGCACTATTGCACCCCCAGCACTCATTGCTGGTTTTCTCCTCTTGATAAAGGTTTTATCAACGTCCACTTGAGAAAGGATTTTGTGTCGAAGCAGCTGAGCAGTTTATTGATGAATGGAGTTCAACCACCAGCTGTTGGCAAAAGGAAAAAGGTACAGCAGTAAGGGCAGGGGTGTCCTGCTTCCTGCTGGGCTGCAGGGAGCTCTGAAGTTCCCCCAGGCCATGGGGCAGCAGAGCAAATGGGGCTGGGGGTCATGGGGCAGGTCACCTGGGGCTGGCATGGTCCCTGGGGGCTGAGGAACAGGGCTCCCCAGGATGGCATGTGGTGCCAGGGGCAGTCTAGGAGAGGTCCCTGACCCTGTGCTGGGTGGGTGCAGCAGAGCCCAGGGTGGAGCCTGCTCTGCTGTCCCCCCTGGTGCTTCTTCATTCCCGTGTGCTGCTGGCCCCCTCCAAAACCCAAATCAAACACGTGGGGGGTGGTAATGGCTGCTGCCTTGGATTCATTTTTGTTTTTTCCTTTGAAACTGTGTCTAAGGTGGTGGTGGATTTTTCATCCCCTAACATTGCAAAGGAGATGCACGTGGGGCACCTGAGGTCTACTATCATTGGAGAAAGCATGTGCCGACTGTTTGAGTTTGCAGGTTATGATGTTTTGAGGTGAGAGTCAAGTTTGGGGTCTAGGGGGGGCTATTTGGATAGATTTATGTCATACCATGCTTTGGTCTGTGTAAGGACATGACTACATGTCTGGTCAGATACATTGAGCATGTGTAGCAGGGTTAGGAATCAGGATGGGCAGCAGCTTCCTTGCAGTGAAATTGGGGGGCTTGCCTGTTTTCTGCTTCTAATATTATATGTGGGGTTTTTTTTATAGAATATATTTTTTAATGCATCTATTTTTTAAATGCATGTATCAGAGAAATCATTATTGTTGTGCTCTTCAATTGCTTCAAGGTTAAACCATTTAGGAGATTGGGGCACCCAGTTTGGAATGCTCATTGCTCACCTCCAGGACAAATTTCCAGATTACTTAACTGTTTCTCCTCCCATTGGGGATCTCCAAGCTTTTTACAAGGTATTTATAGCAAATAATGGTGGTATTTATTTCAAGTTTTGAAAAGCAGGTTGAGGAGCTTTACAAATATCAGCAAAAGAATCAAATCACTATTAATAGAGTATTGCAACAACATGCCACTGAGTCATGAGTTGGGGTATCTGGGATTGAGCTGTCCATATGGGGCATGGTCAGAGGTCTTCTTAAGCACCCTTAGGTGAGGATGAGCCTTTGGGGAGCCTGTTGGGAACATGAGCTTGTTTCAGGGGAGAAAGCAGAGCTTTTTCACATGGTGTGTTTTACCTTAGGAATCCAAGAGGAGGTTTGACACAGAGGAAGAGTTTAAGAAACGTGCCTACCAATGTGTGGTGCTGCTGCAGAGCAAAAACCCTGACTTCATTAAAGCCTGGGAACTGATCTGTGACGTGTCAAGGAAAGGTGACTTTGCCAGATTCAGCAGCATGTCTCAGCAGTAGAACAGTGTGACTTTCCTCACCTTTCTATCTGAGTCCATCCTCTTAATTTTCTTTTAAAAACCACTGCTGGGCTGCTTTGAAAAGCTTAAAGAAAATAGCCAGTACAAGCAAAGTACTGTCTGGGGAGGCTTGCAGATAAATCTTTTGTCTCCCGAGATTAGTCTGAATCCTAGTCTGATGGCTTGACCAAGAGGTGGAAAATGTCTTTAGGGACTTGCTGTGCCCATGGGTAAGCATATACCACTAATTGCCACTGCATGCATTTAATGGAAGTATTTTGTTGTTTCTCTCCTCAAGAGTTCCAGAAAATCTACAACTGCTTGGACATCACACTCATAGAGAGAGGGGAATCGTTCTATCATGAGATGATGAAGGACATTGTGAAAGAGTTTGAAGATAAAGGTGAGGCCTTTGGTCTTGAGTCAGAAATTCTGCTGCTGTCAGGTTGAGCAAGGTAACCTCACTCCTGCTCAGCAAGGCTTAGGACTGATGTTTTTGAAGTTGCATGTTCCCCTTGCTCTTTTTCTTAGCCATATTTCCCAAGTGGATCTTTTGTGGTGTTTCCTCCTAAAGCATCATTAGCAGAATTGACTCTTGGATGTATCATCCCAGAAAACTTCATCTTTCTTCCTGACACCAAAAGCAGCCTGTCTGTGAGGTACTACTAGAATTTATTGTATCCTTAGTAAATAGTCAAGGAACAATACATGACAGAATTCCCAGCCTTAGTGTTGTGACTGTATGGAAACTTTGAGAAGACAGTGGCATTTTCAGATCATGTTGACTGGCAAGAAGCCCAATGGAGTCTAACAAGTCTCTGGTTTTACATGTTCCTGCCTGGATTGGGCAGTTCTCAGCTCTCACCATCTGAAGTGTTCTGATGAGTCTCATGTCTGACAGACTTTGCCCTAAGTCCTCGCTGCACCTCCACAGAGTTTCTGTTGCCTTTAGTGCTCTACTTTGTGATGCTGGTTCTGTAACTGTAAAGGTGGATCTGGATGCCAGGGACAGGAGGTTTCAAATCCAGTTAGGTCTCTTCTGCTAAGGCATGTATAGATCCATGTCCTTATTCATCATCTTGAGTGCTGGGAGTTCAGTACAGAATGTGACTTCTGTGGCAAGGGAGTTCTCAGGTTTTTTTCATCTTGTGAGCCATTATTTGATAACAGGAGCCTTTTCTTTCTGGTAGCACCAGGGCAGTGTTTCTCTGCTGGCCCACACAGATGTTTTCCATTGCTTTTCTAGGGTATGTCCAGGTTGATGAAGGCAGGAAGATCGTGTTCGTGCCGGGGTTCCCTGTGCCACTGACGATCATGAAGTCGGACGGCGGTTACACGTACGACACGTCTGACCTGGCTGCTCTGAAGCACAGGCTGTGTGAGGAGAAGGCTGATATCCTGGTTTATGTTGTAGACAGTGGCCAGGTGAGCGTGCCAACCTCTGCTCCACAGGGTCAGAGTGCAGCTGTAACCTAGCTAGAACACTGCAGGGATGGTTATTTTCACTCCTAGTTTGGTGGTTGGCAGTCAGTCGAACTTTATGAAGCAGAGTTTGCAGAGCTAGAAATCTTTTTAAGTCTCACTGTGAAGGAGATAGAGCTGGGAAGAAAATGCCTGGAGGAGTGGGTTAAGAACCAGTTGTTTCATATTTGTTCCTTGCAGTCAGTGCATTTACAAACAGTGTTTGCAGCTGGACAGATGATTGGCTGGTATGATCCCAAAGTAACCAGAGTGGCACATGCTGCGTTTGGAGTGGTGCTGGGAGAAGACAAGTAAGTCTTTGGATGTGGTTTTGCTCTGGAGAGAATGTCTGAGTGAATGGAGAAGACATACTCTTGTTTGTTGACAAGTATTTGTGTGGTGTGGGTATTCAGAACCGGGTCATTTCATTGTGTGCCATGGTCAGTGATAAACATGGTGCTGGGGTCAGGCTCCCTCTTCTGCAGCCTGGCATTTGTAGAGGGGTACTGGGAATGGCTGATGGAAGCAGTGGGAGATGACAACACTCATGATTTCCATGATTTCCATTTTCTGCCTGCCTTATGGTAGGTGAAAGTTGGGAAAAGAACCTCTGGTGTTCTGGCCTGCAAACCAGACCCCTGTGCTCAGGATTGTGCCTTTGTGAAGGTGTGGCTAAGCCAGTGCACTCTGACAGTCACCTGCCATTGCAGACAGGGTGGTTTTGCTGTAGTTTTGTTACAGAATGACTGTTGGAGCCTTTCTGGTCACCCCATGGGTGTTCTCCCAACTCTGTGTGATGTCATTTTCTTCAGTAGGGAGGAATTTGTGGGAACAGGCTTTCTAAATAACCCATAAGAAAGTAAGCAATGGAAGTCTCTGCAGGAGGTTCTGATGTGCAGCCTACTTGAGCACACATGGGCAGGGGGTGGGAGTGGTTTGCCTCTTACCCAGCTGGTCATTCTGTCTCTGTGTGTTTCCAGAAAGAAGTTCAAAACTCGTTCAGGAGATACAGTGCGTCTTATAGATCTGCTGGAAGAAGGGCTGAAACGAGCTATGGACAAGCTGAAGGACAAGGAAAGGGACAAGGTAGCTTTGACAAATTGCTAATCTTTCCTGAGAACTTCCCAGATTTGTCCACAGTTGTTAGGTTTCTGCATTCTGGTCATGGAATAGAAGGACCAGACTCTGTCCAAGCACTGTGTGAGGCACTGGAAGTGGGAAGCACAGCTCCTTGATGCTGTGTAGGGTGAAAGGTCCCTTTTTAAAGAGAAATATGAGGAAACACAGAAAAAAAACCACCTTGAAAATCAACCAAGGCTCATGAGTCAAACAGAAAGTGCTTTGCCCTGCACTACTTACCCAGAGAGGGGCTTGTAGTGTTTGGACTGTCCAAGCTCCATAAGGCAGGAGGGCCTTAAGTAAGTAAGTAAGTCTGGGAGAAGCTGGAGCGTGGTATGAGTGTCAGAGCTGTATGGAGATGGTACCTTCTGGGGTACAGAGGTCCTGTGAGCCTTCAGCAGCAGAGGGAGCCAGCCTTAACCCAGGCAGTGTGGCAGTGCCATTTGATTGCAAGAGAAGTGAGGGCTGGGTTTGGGATTTTCTGGTGCCCTGAGGTGGAAAGGTGGGCATGAGTAGCACGTGGGTGAAACGCCCTCAGCAGCCTGGGCTTTCCTCTTGATCCTCACCAGGGTTGTTGCTATGTTGTGGTTCACAGTGCCAACGTGGCATTCCCCATCCTGACTGTTACCTGCCTTCACATTGCCACAGGTCCTCACACCAGAAGAGCTGAAAGCTGCCCAGACATCAGTTGCTTTTGGGTGTATCAAATATGCAGATCTGTCCCACAACAGGCTGAACGATTACGTGTTCTCCTTCGACAAGATGCTGGATGACAGAGGCAACACAGCTGCCTACCTGCTCTACGCCTTCACCCGCATCAGGTGAGGCTGCTTGGGCTGCCACAGCCTCTGCTGGCTTCAGGGGGACAGGAAAGGGTGTGCCAGGGCTTTTGGGGTGGGTGGTAAGAGAAGCTGGCTGTGCTGGCGGATGCCATAGGCAAGATGTTATTTGCCATGGGCAATGGTGCCCTCTGCCATCTGAAACAGGCTGTGCGATGTGACACGCAGCCCACGGGGAGGGGCTCCTGGGGGTTCCATTAGAGGGTTTAGGGGGTTGGAAAAAGGGTGAGCCTGTCTTCCAGAAGCTGCTCAGTTGTTGCCATACCCCAGTTTTTCTGGCACCCTGAGACTGATTCA
This sequence comes from Ceyx melanurus, assembly GCA_024611195.1. Taxonomy (NCBI): domain Eukaryota; kingdom Metazoa; phylum Chordata; class Aves; order Coraciiformes; family Alcedinidae; genus Ceyx; species Ceyx melanurus. Next base: position 43,329 of record JANHGL010005995.1, on the reverse strand, counting down.
CGTGGCAGCCTCGGGTGCCCGTGCCTATGCACACCCAGAGCACATCCCTCTGCAGAGCCTCCCACTGTGTTCCCAAGGCTGGCTGCCCACTTCTGGCCTCGTAACCCAGGGCTGGGCAAGTGTGGCCAGTGCCAGTCCCAAGCCAGGCCAGCTGGGGGAGCTGAGCAGTGGGACCCTGGCAGCAGAGTGTGTTTTGGGTCGTTTCAGAGCCATCGCTCGCCTGGCCAATATAGACGAGCAGATGCTGCGGAAGGCAGCCAGGGAGGAGGTGCTCATCCTTGACCATGAGAAGGAGTGGAAACTGGGCAAGTGCATCCTGAGGTTCCCCGAGATCCTGCAGAAGATCCTGGAGGACTTGTTACTGCACACACTCTGTGACTACCTTTATGAGCTGGCCACCACCTTCACCGAGTTCTACGACAACTGCTACTGCGTTGAGAAGGACAGACAGAGTGGTGAGTGTTTGCCTAGGGCTGCTATGTGTGCCTGTGTCACATACCATGGTACAGGCCAGCTGGGGGTTGCTTCCATGTGCTGGGAAGGCTGTTGTCACACTACTTGCTGCTGCAGAACACGATGTTCAAATGGGAGGAGTGTGGGTGGCTGGCAGAGCCTGTGTCTTATCTGCCTGGGAGCGGGAAGGTTGAGCAGAGAGTTGCAAGAAGCCAGGCACCTGGAAACAGGAGGGCTGGTCAGTCTGCTTGGCTGGGGGGAGAACGGGAGGGGACTTGGTGTGCAGGCCCCAGGGCCAGGTTGTGGGTGATGAGATGTTTGTCCCAAGCAGCTGCTCCAGCTCCTGTGTTGATGTTTTTCAGGCCAGATCGTGAAGGTGAACATGTGGAGGCTGCTGCTGTGCGAAGCCACAGCCACCGTCATGGCCAAAGGGTTTGACATCCTGGGCATTAAGCCGGTGCAGAGGATGTAGCTGTGCCCTGTGGGGTGACAATAAAGGGACTAAACATCTGCAAGTATCTGTTTCTGTTGGGGTGGGGCTGGGGTAAGGGAGGATGCTGTTGAGGAGCTACACTCCATTAGGACAGAAGGGAAGGAAGGAATGAAAGGTGAGAAGGAAGTTAGGGAAAAAGGAAAGGAAGGAGGTAGGGAGGGAAGAAGGAAAGTAAGAAAAGGAGAGCAGGAGTGTAGCTTCAGAAGCCACAAGTAGAGAGGCAGCAAGAGGGCACAGCTCAGAGCAATTCGCTGTGCAGGAACCAAACTCCATGGGCCCACGCCCAGGGCTGCTCTGCATCAGTCTGCGGAGTTTAAGGACTAAGAACACCCAAGAGCACCTCCAGGAAACCAAGGACACAGTACAGTCATCCCCCACTCCAGAGGCAACATTACTCTGACTCCCACCATCCTCTTTACCTTACTTGCAAAGTGTGAGCAGATCACCCACCTTTTGATGATTTCTGGCATCCTTCAGCAGAGCAGAGAGCTCTCCAGGGAGCCAAGTGGTCTCATCCCAGCCAGCAGTGCAAGGGAAGTTGCTAGTGGCCTGAGCAAGGCAACAGGCCAACCTGCAAAAGAGATGCAACATCACACTCAAGGACTGAACCGTAATATAACACTCCAGGGAGGTGGACAGGAGGACAGGCTGTGGGGACAACAAGCAAACACACACATCCCTTACCCCTGCACTGTGCAGGTGGCCTGTACCAGCCTGAAAGAAGGGATGGCTTCACTGGGCTGCAGGAGCATCACTGCCAGCTACCAGCAGTGCTGGTGTAGGCAGGCAGCATTTGGACCTGCACCAGCAGCAAGAAGCCCAGGGGAAGAGCAGATCAATTAACTGCATTCCCTCAGAGGCAGAGCCAAGGGAAATGCCTTTCCCCACAGCAGCAATGTTTATAATCCCTACAGAGCCAGCAGACTTTGCTGGGTGTGTATCAATGGCAGGTAACCATGAGGCTGTGGCTCCTGCCTTTGCTTTGGGATTTGCAGGGAGCTCTGCATGAGGTAAAGCAACACTGGAGAGGAGTGTTGCACTTGAGGAAGGTGTTCACTGACATACACATATGTATGTATATGTATATGTATATGTATATGTACGTATGTACAGCTAGAGATGTATAGGTAAATAGATAAATAGGTACACCTATTTATCTGATGTCCCAGGTTCTTTCCCCTGAGGGGAAGACTGGACTTAAACAGGACCTAACACCTTATGTGCTGCATCAGCATGTGTTGATCCAGACCAAACCAAGCCTGGCTCCAATATGTTGTCAGCAGTGCCACAACCATGCCTGCTGGGGTGGCTTCCTAGCCCCCATGCTGTCCTACCTGTCCATCTCCCTGCAGACAGCCCCACAGCCAGGCCACGACCCTGCCCTCCCTCCCTCCCACAGGCTGGGCTGGCCACAGGTGGGAGGCCAGGCCCCTCTGGAGTGCCCAGCACGGAGCCTGGCAGCAGCAGGGCCAGCCGCTGTGCACAGTTCATGGCACAGGGCTGGGCAGCACCCTAGCAGGGCCCCATCCCACCATACCTGAGGGAGATGCCAGGCAGGCCTGGGACAGCAGTGGTGACCAAGCGGGAGTGCCAGGCGCAGGTCCATCCATCAGGCTGAGGCCGAGCTGGGCCGGGTTCAGTGCCAGTAACTGCACCAGCCGTGGTCCAGTGATGGCTGCAGGGCCCAGGTCCAGAGCAGTAGGCTGGGACTGCCCCACCAAGCTGCCCACAGCCTCTTCTTGCAGAATGGGCACAGCCAGCTCCAGGCAGCCTTTGGGTGCTGGCACCAAGCCCCTCTCCTGTTAGGGCAGGGACATGCCAAGGGCAGCCCCAAAGCCCCATGGGCAGCTCTGAGTCCCTGCAGGGCTATTGTGGGGGCCATGATCAGGTGTGGGGGCAGCAAGATGTCTGGGCACCCCAAAGGGGTTTCAGGGCTGGGCAGAAGAGTTCACACTGAGGAATAGGGGGGACCCATGGTTGGGCTGGGGTGGAGGGGGGCACTTAGGCTCTCTTTCCCCATTGAGGACTGATGCTGTGGTGAGACTGAACCCCAGGCTGAGCTGGGGGCATGGGAGTCACTCAGAAGCTGGGACAGTGCAGAAGGGAGTCCATGTGTCAGTTCATGTTGTGTTCATGCCATGTTCAGGGGAGCCATGGGACAGTGGCCCCTGCACAGCTGTGGTGCTGGAGCAGTGCACAAGGAGGCCTGAGCTGCCTGGTGGGGTGCACCAAGGGCAGGTGTACCTCTGCCAAGGGAAAGGGGTCAGGAGTCAAATGGGAGGACAGGGCTGACAGGGCAGCTGCCCAATCCCACAGTAGCAGAGCTGGGCAAGAGATGGCAGCCAGGGTCCAGACCATCAGACACATCCATGGTGATGAGGTCCATTGTTGAGGCAGGAAGGTGAATCAGCAAGGAGGGTCAGGATCAGGTCCAGTGACAGCAACCAGAGTCAGCCACAGTGTAGCAATCACCAGGCAAGTCCATAATGATGAGGAAGGGCCGAGGTCAAGCCGGGAAGTCAGTCTGTGGGTCAAGGTCCAGGTCCAGATTACTGGGGTGCATAGCCAGGCCCAGGCATGGCCACTGGCCAGCCCCCAGCAGCAACACCTCAGCTTTCCCACAAGAAGGGATGGTTGGCCCTGGTCAGGGCCTCTCTGAAAGTGCATATGGCAGCCTCTGCCCCACGGGCATGTTCTGCATTGGCCCTGAGCCCAGTGAGCTGGACTGCCACAGCAGCAGGGCTGGAGGGGATGAGGGAGGCTCAGCACTGTATGAGCACTGCCAGCACACCCTGCACTGACACCTCTTGTCTCTGTGCCCATGGCACTTGGCCTGTCACAGGCACAGAGCCCCATCTGGTGTGGCAGAGGACAGAGCTGCTGCTCAGAGAGGGCTGCTGGGGGCTTTTGCTTTGCTACAGCTAGTAACATACCTGGAAGAGTCTGTTGCACTCCATTATCATGTGGGCCAAGCCTTGCGTGGCTGCCAGGTTCTCATTCAGCTCCCTTTGGTCTGGCTTCCCCAGGCTGCACTTCCTCTGACCAGCTCTAGCGAGAGGGGAAAAGCAAAAGGAAGGTTGTGTAACTCACTGGGAACCACAGGTACAGGTGCCTGCTCAGCTGGAAACCAACAGTTTCAGCAAAAACACTGCACTGAGCGATCCTTATGTGCCATGCAGGGGCTAATGTTCTGTTCCTGCAGCCAGGGGCAGACGGCATTGCCTCCCAGCATATCCCAAAAGTGCCTGGGGTTGTACTGACCATAGTCATGGCCACAGTATGCCAGGATGGCAAGTCAAGGCTTTTTATTCCTCAGACACATCAATCAGCAAAGACCCCAGATGGATTTGTGTGTAGCCTTCAACTACCCAGCTCCCAGCAAAGTCCAAGACAAACCTTTTAAATCCTTTGGCCCAAAACATACCAAACACATTTCAAACAGTCCCCTCTTTTACTTCATAATGGTTGTCTGACATCATTAATCCTGGCTTCTAATACTTTTTATCTATGTACATTCCTGCCAAACTGCTTGAAAATTGGGTGGAAGATAAAAAGTCCTGAGCACTGCTCCTCAAAGCCAGCCTGTCAGCTTCTCCCCTTTGAAGCTGGAACCCTGCACCACGGCTTTAATGCCCAGTTACAGGAGAGCTGAAGCTTCAAAGCATCCTGGCTTCGAAACAGGCACAACAAAGAGAAAACTCAATCTCTTTTTTGGCCCTAATATTTCAGAATAATGTTCATGTAAAGCAAAGAGGTACAGCTCAAGTTTCCCAGGTGCTCAAACATGACTGCAATGCACGCAGAACCTGCTGCCACTCCAGCTCCATCCCATCCCCAGCTGCCCTGGCATCGGCCACAAGGCTCCTTGGCCATGCTCAGCCCAGGGAGAACTGGGCAGCCCCAGTCTTAGGAATTTTCAGAGGTTTTTGTGCCACTCAAAAGCAAAATTCTTAGCATTTTCCTGCCTGAAAGGTGCCAGTGGTACCTCTGACAGCTTCTCCTTTGGAACTCATCCTCATCTTTAGATCCCAAAGTGAGGTGATTAACTCTCTGCTCTGATGGGAGCACAATGTTTCCATCAAAGTCAGCTGTCCGTGTCTGCCCTGATACGTGTCTGTCTGTAGGCAGGAGTGTGGAGCAATGCAAACAGCCCTGCCTCAGGAGGCCAGATAAGGTATGAATGCTCTCAGAGATTATTTGTCTGCTTTGGCCCAAGGACACCTTCCTCCCTGCACGTACAAACGGGGGATGTTATGCAACCCAGATACTTTTACTTACTGAGCTAAATGTACAGAATCCCTGTGGCTTGGTTTGGCAAGAATGATCCCCTTATCAATCACCCAGCAGGACCAGGGCCAGCAACTGCTACCATCTGCCAGATACTTGCAAGGGCTTAAAGCTGCACCTGAGGCTTAGCCTGCCAGTGCGCGAGCTACATTTCACTGGCCAGCACCCCCTTGTTGGAAACAGTGGGTCCCATGGTGGTTTTCTTGGCAGGTGAACGTGTGGGCAACCACAAAGCGTTCAGTGCTGTGAGGGAGGTGGGTGAGCTCAGGAGCATGGCAACAGGGCCTTACCACTGCTCTCTGTACAGCACAGCAAGCTGCTGGGTGACTCCTGCTGGACCTGAACAACCATACTGGAGACTAATCCCAAGACATGTAGACTATTTCTTCCTTAAAGCAGACACTGATCATAGAACAGCTACAGAAAGCATTCTGGACAGCAGGGATGCTAGCACTAGGGTGCTGATACCTAATGGAGGAGGAGGAACTGTCCCGTCTCAGGGTGTTGAGGTGAAACAAAGAAGGTGCAAGACAGACAGCAATGTTGGTTGGGGTCATCTGGTTTTCCTCAACAAAAGCAACCACATCTCGAAGAAAGAACAGGAGGATTTTCAAAGCCTCTCGGTTTTCCTTTGGGAGAAGGAGGATAGCAGCTTGGACAGCCTGAAACTGCTGATCCTTTGGCACATCTGCAAACAGAAACAGCAGTGAAAATCCCACGTGGCTTGCAGAGGATGCATCCATCAACAGAGTCCCAAGCAGGGCATTGAAACTGTAGGTTCATCCGTTTTCCTGTCACTGTAGCTTACAACAGACAAGGCAAAGGCCATTATCACAGTCACATCAAACAAGCCGTTTTCTCCTATTGCCTGTCAAGTTGCACATTCACACCCAGTGATGCTGGTGCTTGACTTGTAATTTATCTTGAACACCATGCTAATGAATTTATCCTGAACCTGCTTTGGTTACAAAATCCAAGTAAGGGCTGGTGTCCCCATAATATATTATTCTGGAGTGGTAATTTGGCTACTCTACTGTCTTTTCCTTTCAGCTTCAGGCATGAAAAGAACAGATGCTCTGACTTAACTCAATGAGGAGAACAAGAGGTTTGCCAACAGATTTTAATTCACACTGAAACCCTGTGCCCAAACTGCTCCTGCATCCCCCTATCATGAGTTCTCCCATTTCTGCTACTACAAAGAGTAGAAGATGATTTCTCCTCCCACTCAAGTAGATGCACACCCACAGAACACACCAAAGGTGTGAGAGCAGAACTATCTCATTGCTGAAAGGTGGCAATTTAATGTGGGCACCTGCTCGAGTTACATGTGGCACAATGTGGGTGAGCAGGGAAATTCAGTCACTCACTTTCTATCTCCAACAAAGAGATGGGATGTGGACTGTGGCCAGGTTATAACAAATGGAGGAAAATGGCTCCACATCCACTGGACAATGCCTAACAAAAAGGATTTGTGGATGCAGAAAGAAAACTTGCTTCAAACAAGTAAACAAACCATTTTCCAGGCAAAATGTTAAAAGCCTGATATGTTAAAAAATAAACCCAACCAAAATGTCAGGAGTCTACACCAGAGGACAATATCTGTTCATGTCCTTGTGTTTATAAAAGGCACATAAAACAGGATGAAAACCTGTCCACTTAGAAATCTCATCTTTGGACTTTCAAAACTCTTTCCCAAAAGAAGCAGAAACATCATCATAAGTCCCTACAGCAAAGTCCTTCCCCAGCCCATCTGCTTTGAAAGTAAATTCCCTGAGGGTAAAGTACTGGAGCTGGAACCTGCTTTAAACTATGCTCAGTGCTGGATTTCAGCTTCACTGCTACTTCTTTGTCAGGCTGAGTCTCAAGGACAGTAACAGTGAAAGCACAGGCAGAAAGCTGATGGCATTTCCAGGCGACTGTGCCTGGGCACCTTAACAAGAGCAGTTCATCAATAGAACATGACTTTTCTTTTTGCACAAGGAGCTACTTCATACCATGAAGGGACTGGATTTTTAGTTAGGTTAGCATAAGAAAATGACCACTTCAAAGCAGTTTAGGAGGCTGCTACAACAACTGTTACTGCCTTCATCCTTCTGAGGTGAAGAAAACAGTTGGCCCATCAGATGTGGATGCGAAGCTCTTAAGTCTAGAGCCACAAGAAACTATCTTTGCAGAAATGTCCTTCCTGACTTGTCTCCCTTGCATTAGTCCTAGTCTGCCACTGCCTTGTACAGCTGAACAGGAGCTATTCAAGAACTGGAAAACTAGTTAACTTTTGTTACCTACATTGGTAGATGTGAAGGAAGGATTCACAGAGCCTGCTAGTAAATATAGGCTCAGGAAGGTCTCGGAAATACTGCTTCACCATGTCTGCCACATCAAAGGCTGACTGCCCTTCATAGCAGACGTTGTTTGGGTTGGTTTCATTCATTTCTCTTAAAGACAGAATCCTGGATTTAACACCAGATTTTCGGAAGAGGCCAACCTGCAAGTAAAAGAATAAGAGAGGAGTCATCAGAAATCTGATAATAATTGGTCCTTCCCTTCACTTTTGATAGGCAAGTCCCTGTGGTAGTGGGATCTAATATTTTTGTACCATTAGCAGCTCAGCTTTCCCCCCAGACAAACCATGACTGATGCCCACAGAACCAGCTGTGAAAGATGCACCCATTTTCATGTTTAGTTGCTCTCTTGTATTTAATGCAAAAACTACTCTTTTTTGACTTTTAAAATGATTACTATGGGCATCTGTGGGTTTGCTTGAGCAGGCTATGTTCACACACCATAGACCTGCAAGTGTCTAGAGCACCAGTGTGTGTTCATCCTAAAGCAAATATACATACACTGATGCCCATGCTAGAGCAAACCAACTGAGACTGGGTTAAACTCAGGTTTAACATCTGATACATCTACAGACTGGCAGAGGGTGAGAGCTGTTCTGAAGGAAATTATGGGTTGTTTTTTAACATGAATGTCAAGAGAGTTTCAGACAAAACTTACAACGACATCAACAAAGCTTCTGCTGAAAGTTTCACCATGTGCCACTGACACCATATTCACAGTCATTAGTTTATTTATATTCACTGAAATTCACTGGAAATTAATTTAATTTATATTCACTGAAATTCAATGGAAATTCACAGTGCACACATGTTTTTGTCCTTCAGCATGACATTACACACCTCTACAACTACAAAACGTGGGGGAGGTGGGGGGGGAATAGAAAAAATCCTTTTCTTTAACTCTTTCTGCACTTATACTATAGAAGCATCGTGAGGAGCAAACACATTCACCACCATGCACACATCTCCACTTCTAATGGATGATTACTGCTTTGAGAGCCAGAGGAAGATGTGGAAGGCAATGTTCTGATATGTTTTATCTCTGCTTAGTGGTGCACTGCAGCTGAAACAAGGTTAGTTACCACATTAGCTCTGGCACTGCCAGCAGCCACAGAACAGAGGGAGCAGCAACGTTGTGTGGTAGATTTACTTGCTAAGGGAGCAGAGCCCTGCCACCTAGCCAGAGACAGCTCGACTGCCTGCACCAGGAGAGCTGACTGCAGATGATTTCAATGAGGCAAGGCACAACAACACACTGCAGGACTAAAGGTACTCAAGAAGGAAACAGCACTGGTATTGCCTCAGTCCACCTGCTCAGCCCTACACCTTCCCACCTGATCAGAGCCTTAGGAGGGAAGAAGTCCCTCACAAAAGCTAGAAGCAGAGATTGGTTCTCTGGAGCAGACCCATTTAAAGCACAGAGCTGCTCTGGGCTGTTCATACCTGGTCAAGAAAGTGGCTTCTTAAATAGTCCAGAGCTTGCAGGATGCCAATAGGCAGTGGGTGGCTTGTTCGCTGAACATTCAGAAGTAAAGGAACCCCAAATACATTTTTGTCCTTGTAGTCAGAGGCTTTAACTTTTTTAATGAACTTTGGTATAGTCCTGAAAATAAACAAACAAAAAAAACCCCAGTGCATACAACTTATCTTCACCTGCTACTTCAGTTCCATGCATGGTAAAGGATTCAGTTACACATGCCCCAGCCCATAGCATCCTAGGACAGGGAGAAAATCATTAAGGACAATTACTTCATCATTTCAAAACTGAAATTAGCCTTAATAAAGCATCCTCGTGTGAAATAGGTTCCATCCCTTTAGGACACTGAAGGCTTTTTTTCAGTTCTTTCTACATTCAACTACTAGCTGCCTATCACAAGATGCTAACCAGGGTTTCTAAGTCGTTCCTCTGAAGGACTGACTGTCGTTATTTTAGTTCAAACAGGGACTTGATGCTGGAGAAATGGACTCAGCCCAGCCCCCTCTTACCTCGGGTCCTGCAGTCTTTATAAAGGACTCAGTCAAAGCCCTGCAAGTTTAGAAAGCGATGATAATGTGCTTTAAAATCGTTAACACCTTGACCAGCAGTGAGGAGCAAAAGTGCAGCCCATAGCTGAGGAAATCCTGGAGCCATTGAAATAAACACAAAACTTCCAGTGATATAAGAGCATGAAATTCCTCATCCTGGACACATGTAATCCTGACAGTCAAGGAAATTCATGTGCAAAAAATCCTCTCGTTCCAACACAGGTTGCTTTAATATTAGACAACTTACCAGTTCCAGCCCTGCTTACTGGAAGGGGAGTATCTATCCATTAAAGCAGTGAGTTTCAACAAAGCCAGCTTTTGTGTCCGGGCTAGCTGGGCATCTGAGGGGCTGTCAGGCTGCATGGAAAGGCTTTCCAAGCTCATGCTCCCTTCCACTGACCAGTGGTGCTTCCCGTGCCTATGGGATAAATATTGTTTAAGCTTAGGACTGTTTCATTACCCCTGTTAGTTTTCTGCCTGCAACTGTGAAACACCTAATTCTCTAAAGGACCTGTGGTTCCCCACCACCACCCTGCATTTGAACAAGGTGCTTCTCATCCAGGAGACACTGGCAATACAGCAGCTAGCCCTAAAGAAGTCCCATTCCAAATATCTTAAGTGCCCATGGAGATGCTGAGCACCCTACTTACACCAGTGCTTAGAGCAAATGGAGAGACCAGAGCACCTATAGAACAGCAGTACCTGGCACCAGCAGTACCTGGCACCTAGCTCAGGGTGCTGGCCCCTGCTACCCAGAACAGATGTGCTTAAGAGTACTTTGTTCTGGAAAAGCAATTACATTGTGAGTGGAGATTATCAGTGCAGAAAGGTTCCCAAGGGGCAGTCTACCAGGGAAGCCCAAGGATGTCTGACCTGCTGGTCTTTTCAGGGTCTGCAGAATTGATCTCCTTGCCCAGTTCACAGCTGCTCTCTCCCTCAGTGGCTGGGAGATCTGCTGTCTTGTCTTCTGAGCCCTCTGTTTCCAGACAGATTTCTTTAGGTGAGGATGGATACAAAGAGGTCAAGTCACTGGCAAATTCCACATCCCCATCATCAGACTTCTCTGTCCACTGATCAACCAACTTTTTTAGCCCCTTGATATCTTCTAGAACACTGTTCAGTTCTGAAAACACATCATCATCACCAACTTGTGCTGCCTCCAACTTATCAAGTTCAATACTGGGCATGTTGTCATACACACTTAACCTGTTATCTGTGCTAGAAAGGTGACTCCTGGGGGTTTTAGAGTCCTTGGAACTGCTTCTGCTCCGACTCCTCCTGCACCCATGCAAACTCCCAGTTCTCCAGTTGATGGGAGAGTTGTCTACTGGAGACAGGGAGCTGTTTATTAGTGCTGTAGGGAAAGTGCCAGGTTTATGATCTTGTGGTATTTGAAACAACTGGTTCATTTGCAGCTTCATATCATTTTTTAGATTTTGCTGAGCTAGCTCATTCCACAGCAGGAGCTTGCTAGAATCCAGGTCCTCTGCACACACCTTCATCATCCTTCCATCATCATCATGGCTTTGAGGGTTTGTAACAGGACTCGGATTGCTCACTGTGCCACTATTTTCAGACTGATTGCTGCTGTTGCAACTCTGGGGAGAAAAGGAAGAATTGTTCTTTGTTTGGCTGCCAGAGAGGTCAGAAATATTTACACAGTTCAGCATCTTCATCTTTTCTTCATTAAGTCCTTCCAGAAGAACAGGTTCACTTATTATGGGTTTGGCCTTTGACTGACCACTCCTTAAGCTGCAGCTCCTTAAGTGCAACTTTTCCATTTTCTTTAGAAGGCTGTTCCTCTTTTTGTATGAGGACTTACCCAAAAGCTTCTCCTCACTGCTGCTATTTAAAAATTCACCAGGGGGAGGAGGAAAATTAAAAGCAGAGTCCAGTGAAGCCACCTTAATTGAGGAACATCTTGAGGAGCTCGTGCTGCTTTCCACATCTTCAAAAGGTTTGGGCAATCTAAAAATGTCACTGTCAGCACTGCTAATACTGTGAATTGAGGTCACATCGTGTTTCTCTCCGTGCACCAGAACGACAGTGTCCTCACTGCTGATGCTCTGCCTTATGGGACTGCTTGGGACTGATGCACCAGCACCTTCCTCTCCTGGGAAACCTTCCAGGCTCCCAATACGAGACCATCGCTGGCTGCACCTCTCATATGCCCATTTGTTACTTATTGCACAAGGTTCATCATCTTCAGAGTCATCACTCTTAGAAGGAAAAACAAACAAGGAAAAGACAAGTACAGTCAGGTGCAAAGTTTGACAAACTTTAACTTACCAAGAATTTAAATTTTAATTTAAATTTTCTGCCTCCCTAGGAAACTGCCAAGACCAAAATATGAAAGTGGGACTGAAGGTCTGCCCTGGGCTCTGTTTTGTTAGTTGAAAAACACGCTGACAAATCATTTCCAAGCATGCTGGCCAGTCTGGTAAGTTTACCCAGGAAAAGATGACAGATTTGGTCTGAGGATGTACATTTCTGTTTTGCAGTAAATCCAAAGGTTTTGAAAGATAATTGCATTGGGTTTAGATGGCCTTTCCTAAAGCCAAACAAATCACTCTCTCATGCTTCTGTGACCACACTTCATCTGCTTTTAGGTAAAGAAGCATTTGACTGTGGGACTGTGGCATCATCAGTATGACAGACTCTTGGAGACCTCAGCCTCACAGCCATTAGCCCAGGTGCTCCATTTGCTGCACCATCCCCGTGCCACATGAGCACCTGGCCAGAAAACTGTTGAAGAGATGGGAATGACCTCTCTCTTCAATCTGGACCTTCTCTTGCCCCATTCTTCCCTGTCAGCAGGAAAAAAAACCCAACACCAAACCAACAAAACAAAGCCAAAGACACAAAAAAACCCACCAAACCAAATCAACTAGACATTTTCCCGAAATATTACATTATTTCTTGCTAGTCGTTAATCCATGAGAGGCTTTGCAATCCTGGCACCAATCAGCCAAGATGTGGCTGTAACTCTGGCTACAATGCTTTTTTTGCAGGTGAGGACACAGCCAGCACAGCTAAAACCTATCCAACCTGTATTGGCTGCCCATTCAGCACTGGCTGACACTCTTTGGGTTGTCTATTTTCAGTTCTTGCCCTTCGTTTAGTTAATAATAGTGAAATTTCACCTTCAGGACTTAAATAAGATGTTAAACTCCTTAGGAGAACAATAAAGATGGTGAGTGTGTGGGGTGGGCTGAGATGGGGCTTTGGTACAACTATTGGCCAGGATTTTCAAGTTTTAAAACCTGTTTTAAACAGGTCTAACCTACCTTACAAAGCTACAAAATGACCATTATAGAATTTCAGAATTGCAGAAAATGCAAATGCAAGAGCTTTGCAGGATGGAAAAGCATAGAAAGAACAGTTCAGAAGTTGCTAATCCTTCATACACCTTTTAAAAGCAGGCTTTTGCTATGACAGCATGAGAAAATGAACTATATTTTACAAACATACCCTGTTCCTCTGATGGCTTATTTCCACTTTCATTGATGCACACTTGTTCAATGTGTTCAACCGTCTGGGGCATAAGAAAAAAATAACAGTTTCAAATGTAACCTATTTTATCTCTTGAAAACAAACACACACCACACTAGTTGTGAACATCTACCGTGGGGGTGTCAAAGACTGACATTCTCTTAAGGGTTCTCCATCCATTTTGCCCAGACCAGCACTGAGTGATGATGAATCTTTACCTGAACAATGAGTCGATTGCATCGCCATCTAAAAATTCATGATCTTTCCTCACAGTCTTTACATCAATAGGAAACTGCATATCTGTGAACAGAGAAGATGAATCTGTAATCTGAGTTATAATTGCAAAGACTTGTGCAACTCAGAGGCAAAATAAACCTGTTTCTACAGCTCAGGTGTGTGTGTAAATGAGTCTTAGAGCAAGTGGGCTGACAAATGTCATTGCCTGCTGCTTGCTGCCATTAGTTACAGGCAGGCAAGCATCTGCTGCATTTCCAGGAGCCTGCAGTAGTCACTAGAGCCAAGGAACACAGTGAACAGGAAATTTGGTTGGGTTCTCTGCACCTTCTGCCTTCAAACCAGGAGTACATCACATGCTCAGACACAAGGCACCGTGCAGCACATGGTGTGAATCCTGCAGTGCCTGCAGCTAATCCACACAGCAACTGAAAAGGGTAATGGTTCAGCTTCTGAGGGTTAGGCCAGTGAGAGCCATCAGCATTTTCTTGGCTTACTTTTTGACCTTATTTTCCTAGTCCAGTCACTGCACAGACAACAAAGCAATACAGAGGATTCATTATCCAGCAGCACAACAATAGACATTTCCAACAGACTGTGACAGTTTATATCTTAAAATCTGCTGCATTCAAACAGGAAATATTTCCACTGCACGTCATGTTTCAGAGTATACAGCTTTCAAATTTGTCTCTATTGCTTGACTTCCAATGTTCCATTTTGCAATGAGCAGGGGTGGTGGGAATGGGAGCAAGCAGAAGTGATTGTTTGCTCCTTCAGCTGTAGTTCTTTGATAAAATCTCTCTTAAAAACAGATTAGCTTTTGTTACATTCACTGTTTGTAAACACAAACATATTTTAAAGAAGAACATTTTATGGTATAAGCACAAGTGTTGCCTGAAAATTATACAAGTTCCCAACAAAGCCATATCTCCCCCACAAGTAATAAACACTCTTTGTAACTGGAACAGTATGAGAACATGCTGAAATTACATTGTTTGACTGGCTGGCTGCTCCCGAATATCTGTTCTAAAAAACTTATGATTGCAAGATGGTTTTTCCAACATTGAAAGGCTAGAGAGCCTTAGATGAGTTTACATTGCAGTCAATGAGCTGGAAAGAAACTCTAGCACTCCAAGGAAAAGAGACTGAGAAAATGATAAGCTACTAAAAATCACAAAAGTGGAAATTTGACTGAGTTGCAGGCTCACATTAACCAGGAAAGACTGGGTCCTTTGCAGAATTCTAGCAAGGCCAAGCTAACCAAATTAAGATGTCACATCTTCACACAAGAACACTCACCAGGTTGCTACTTTTCTCCATGAGGACATTACAGAATTTGGAAATACATCCACCAAAAAGTCAGGTTCTGAAAAAATACTTTTCTAAACAGTTGTATTTGAATTCAGTGTCAGCTGCTTGACAAGTCTTTGGGATCCTACCTTCAAAGAGCTGGGCATACTGGGGAAAACCTGCAGCTCTCAGCCAGTCGCAGGCTTCTCTGGCTTCAGTCTCTGCAAGGAGAACATAAAGTCGTTCACTTGCAGCACTCAGGTGAGTTGGTGCTTTCACAGAGCTAGTTGTATTTATTGGCTTCTCAGAGGGTCCTGCATATGAAATGTTGTTAGTGCATTCCTAAAACCAAAAAAGTTCTGAAGCACTTTTATATATGTAGCCCTGGAGTGGTAATTCCAACACTGGATGGACAGCAAATTTATGAAAATCAAGATATAGGCTTGTACTTGAGATTGATACACCCGTGTACATCAGCTACCCTGGGGATCTGGACAGTGAAGCATCTGCTATATGCTGAGTCACCAGAGAAGGGGGTGTGATGCACATGTCTATGCCTCACAGCAAAGCCCATTCATGCATTCCAGTTCTGAGAAGGCAATAGGACACAACCAAATAAACATAAAATGCTATCACAACCTTCACAACACTGGACACGACCTAAGCATTCCCAGAACAAAAGTTCTCAGGAGTACCTGTTGCTAGGGTCTATCAATATTTATTTCCTTGCCAGCTACCCACACAACTTGGCAGCCACTTCAGCACAGCAGATGTCAAGAATTAACTGCTCATTTCGTGCCAACTCAGAGAGCCCTATGGCCAGTACTGTAGGATTCCCACAGGAGCAGGCATGGAGCTCACCCGACATCCCAAAAACATCAACATGTTTAGCATAATAAGTACATGCCAGCAGTCTCTGAACTCTGCCTGTACTAGAAATTCATGTGTCTGTTGAAGAGGATTCCTGTACTACACCTTCTGTATGGTTGCCTGTGCTGCAGCACATATTCCAACAGACCAAAAGGCAACGATGACTTTGAAAGAAATGTTTTTAAAGTACCTTAAAATCAAGAATGTTCAGTAGGGAGAAATGTCTTTAAAGCACCTTAGATGCTTTAGTGTTCTAGGCAAGAGGAAAGACCTGCTTCTTAAAAGTACACTCAAAGTTTAGGCTTCCAAGGCCCCTCACTTGCATACTTGATCCAATTCACTGCTTGCTTTGCTTAACTTCTCACTTGTAAGTCATCAGTACAACAGACTGAAGAAACTAATCAAAAAACTTACAGAACGTCCATGATTTCATTATTCTACTTCTAAACTTTAAATTACTTCCATTATCACTTGATTCATTTGGACAATGCCACCCATAACAAAGGTTTTCCCACACAAAACTCTATGGCTTTTTTCATCTGAGCATAAAGTGATACCACAGGATGATAAGGGTATTTCTACACAAAACAGATGCATGAGTCTTTTTTTTTTCCAAACTGGAGAACAGAAGGTAATTTCTTCCACAATAGCCTATATACACTATGCCTACATTTATTACTATACTCAGTGCCATAATTTATCATAATCTTTATCACAGTACAGCATTTAGTGAATACCAAGACAGTGGACTGATAAAACACAAGCAATGTACTCACAGAACAAAACAGGAAAGAAAAACAAAAAATCTTTAGAAAAGAGCCAGGACACTAAAAGTCTTCATAAAGTGATTTTCACTTAGAAAAAAAAACAACCAGTAGACTCACTCAAACAGCTCATCTGTGGAGAAACTGCAGACCTCACTTTGAGCCAGGGAACACCAGCATGTGCACAGCTTTCCTGACCTCAAGCAGGAGAGCAACTATTGAAGCTTCCCCAGATCCCAAAATGTTAAAAACACAACTCTATTTTTAGAGCAAGCCAAGCCATGAACAGTGATGCAAATAAGAGCAGGTTAGAAAAGACTTTGCAGCTAGTGATGAAATGCTCAATGGATACGGATGAAAATACAACATTCTCATGCTCAGAGGTGGCCTCTTCCACAGGACAAGGACACAGAAGCCAGGGGGATTTTCTTTCTGATGTAAATCTTCAGGCCTTTTAACTTTGCACAGCATGAAACACTAAGACTTTCTTGGCCTGCATGTCTACAGTTACTTGCCATTAGATTTGCTGTGATTATTTTACTGCTAAATCATACAATGGTGGGGGTTGGAAGGGACTCTGGAGATCATCAAGTCCAACTCCCCTGCCCCAGAAGGGTCACCCAGAGCAGCCCACACAGGAACAGATCCAGGTGGGTATGGAAAGTCTCCAGAGAAGGAGACTCCACAGACTCTCTGGGCAGCCTGTTCCAATCTCTGTCACACTCACAATGAAAAGTTTTTTCCTCATGTAGAGGTGGAATTTCCCATGTTTCCCCTGCTGCCATCACCTCTCATCCTATCCCAGGGCACCACTGAACAGAGCCTGGCCCCTTTTGCTGGACACCCACCCTGCAGAGGTTTGTAACCATTAATCAGCTCCCCTCTCAGGCTGCTCTTCTCCAGGCTAAACAGCCCCAGGGCTCTCAGCCTTTCCTCATCAGAGACGTTCCAGTCCCTTCAGCACTTTATAGCCTCTGTTGGACTCTTTAGTATTTCTCTGTCCCTCCTGAACTGGGAGGACCACCAAAATGCTCCTACTGATACCTCTATATCAGGGATGGCTACACTGCCTCTTCCTGATGCTGCTGGAAATTGAAATCATAAAGGTATAACAGATGCCAAGGAGTTTTACACTGATGAAAGGAAATTTCCAGGTGAGCCTGTATTACTAGGATAATGATCAGTATGAGAAGAGGAAATAAAAAGGAAATAATTGCTCAAAAGGAAATAACTGCTCTCTGTAGGGCTGCACTCAATACTGATGTGCTGCTTTGTTATTATGGCTGAAGGCCAAGTGAGAAGTCATTAGGCAGTAGTGGCAGGATACAGAAGATGCACCCCAGCAGTGTCCTCCATCAGATGTAGATGCTCTCTCTGAGATGTTTTCCTCACATACTTTCTGAACAAGAAGGAGAAGCTGTATATGCAACAGGCCAGTCAGTCTTACTAAGAAAGAGATGGTGCCCACCAATCTCAACTAGTGTGTCCAATTCTCAAAAACACTTGCTCTAAATAAAATGAGGATACAAATTTATGTGTGAAAGAATAAGTACAATGAATCTTATTCTCAGGGTGCAGCATGACTTTCCAGTTGTGCAGATCTGCTGCCAAAGGCAGAGTCCTGCCTCTCTTCTTTCCCCTGAGTAATTTTTCAGCATATTTTTAAAATCCATGGTAGATCTTCATCCAAACTAGATTTCCAGTTTTGACAGGTAAGAATCACATGGTGATCAAGTCTTAATTAAAGGGATTTGTGTTTAAGTCTGAACATCTCCCAAAACCATGCCAGTGGGCAGAGTCTGAGATGTTTTCTTGCTGTTTGCAGCACCTCTGCATTAATGCCTCTAGGACCTGCTTTTATTCAGCACACAAGGGCAGTGGCTGTGAAAAGGAACCAGTTTCCTCATCATGCCCAGCAAGGAGGAGAGGCACTCATGGTCTCTCCTGCCCATGCCATGTGAGTGCAGGCAGCAGAACAGAAAAGAGGGTGGGACTGAATATGACTGGAAGGAACCAAGAGAAAAATCCAGAGAATTCTGTTCTTTCCCAATCCCTGTTACTATATAGGAAGACATTTTTCTCTCCACATGGCAGCAATCCTCCTGCAATAGCCCCCACCTCAAAACCTTCTTGATCTGGCACAGCACAGCCAACTGCTCCAGCACAGGGAGCTGCTGCTGCCTCCTCCCACCACCAGCAGTCCCCAAGATCATCCTCTTCAGCCTCCTTCAGGAGGAGTCAACAAGCACAGGGTGTGCTCAGCAGCCACTTGTCAAACTCCACGATGTACCTTTCCTACAGCTCTTGAGCATGTGAGCTGGCAGGTCCTTTACATAGATCCTGCCATTATTGGCTGTGGTGCAAGTGACAAAGCTTTTTCAGATGCACCTTTCTGGTCTTCTTGGACATGCTTCCCAATGACTTACAGCCAAGGCATTTACAGAATAAGGTATTAATTCATTTTATACACACTTTGCAAAAAAAAAGTGTTTGCTGCACTGGAACAACTGTTTGCTGAGGATGTTCAGAACTGTATTATACCTGTGACAGGATTTTCAAGAACTGTTTTTTTTCTTAAGTTACCTCATCTCACTTGAGAGAGTCTGAACATGTTGTCTACTCATTGCTTAAAGTTGAGATGCGATGCATTTCAAAGCAGAGTGTTTGCACTGGCAGGATAGGCAGTCAGGGACTTGTAAAACTGCCCAACTCTCCACAAGCTGAGACAGATCATAAAGAAGTGGAAATGTTTATTCTGTTGTCCCTTGTGCAATGCAATACTGAAAAGCCTAATTGTACTTTATTAACCCACTTGAGGGAAAGAAACCCAAACAAAATAAAGGATTATCGCTTGGAATTTTGCCAAGATAATTTAAGGATGTCTGGAAAATGAAAAGGACAAGATATTTGTTCATTCCTTCTTTACAGCCACGCTGGTAGTAAAAAAAACCACAGGCAGCTCTTCAGTTACCACAGCAGGGAACTGCAATGTATCTTCGCTGCAACCTTAATTGCATCTTTATCCAGCTCCTTGGTTTTAGCTTCCCAAGCTGATTACTAACTCTCAAGATGACATCAGGATCTTTACGTGGGTCCTTGTCAGTTACTGAGACCTAGACAAGTTTAAAGGTATTTTCTTTGCAGACCACATTAACGATCTTGTCAATGTTGGCTGATCTTTCAATTGCTTCTATGCATCGCTCCACCGAGCCTGTTTGCTCTACAAGAATTCCAAAGGGGTCAAGGGAATCGAGTATCTTAATTCCCATAGACTTCAGAAGAAATGAGAGTGTAACTCTATGATTTCCAAATCCACACTTGAAAGTTTTTTATACAAGTAAGTGGGGCTAGAGACAGGAGATTTATCTCCCTGCAGTCCAACCCTAGGTATGTTGGTTCTCCGTGGTTTGGTGCTGCTGGCTGTAAAGCAGGAACAGACACATTTCTCTGACGCAGAAGCTCCTCCTTATGGCTGTTTTTTTACAGGACCCTTGTACATGATTGAGAAATATTTGACGTAAAATTCCTAGGAGGAACAGTAACAGGGAGGGTAACTGCTTATTTCCAGGAGAGCCAATATCAATAAACCTAAAGCACAAAAGTAACAAACCCCCAAACAAGCGTATTGCCCACGTTCTATTCATTGTGCAGCACTAAGCTTGCCTCAATGCCCCAAAATGGCAATAATACCACAGCATGTGCTGCAAGTTCAACCTACACGTTAGGAACTATTCAACTGGCCTGGAAGTGCTTATATTTTCAAGCAAGCTAGTTTCAAAGCCCTGCTGTAGGTGTGCTGTGCTGAGCCTGCTTACAGCAGCCCAGTCCAGGTCAATGGACAGTCTCTCAGTGGGTCAATACACCCTGGCGAGGCTGGTTGGTACACGAAGCTAAGCAGCACAAGTCAGAAAAATCTAGTAAGCGTTTCCTAACTGCATCCACCCAGGAAGCAAAAGCAGCATCCGCGGCTCAGACAGCGCGGGCAGGAGCTGCTGTCACGCTGATAGCGCAGCGATGATGAAGCGGAGCACCCACCTGGCCGCTCACCCAGGGATGTCATTGAGCACAGCACGGCCGGCCGAGCTCACCGAGACCTCTCCTACGCCTGCGGGCCCGTTCCCGGACCCATTGGTCTCACGAAACAGCTGCCCCCGCAACACCCCGCCCCGTCCCGCCCCGTCGGGCGGTGGCCGGTGGCTCGGCGCGGTCGCTGCGGGGGTCTGGGGCAGGGTCCTCAGGCTCAGGTGCCACCGTCGGGGCTTCCCCGTCCCGTCCCGTCCGTCCCCCTCCGCTGCCGGGGCTGCCTGCGGGGCTCGGGCCACAGCAATCCCCGCAGCGCCATCGGACAGAGCCCGATAGAGCATCGCCGGCCGGGTATCCCAGAGCCCCCCCGTCGAGGATAGCGGGCTGCAGGGAGCTGCTTTCCCTCTCCAACTACCCGAACTCCTTCAGAGTGCAGGCGTAACCAACGCCCCGTGGCTGAGCCGCTGCCTTACCTCAAGGTTTGAGCATTTTACCAATGTCACTTTGATGGATGACTCAATTTTTTTTACAAAATTAGCTCCTGCTGCCTTTTTTCCTTCCTAACAAACACCTGCACACACACACACACACGAAACGAAAGCTGACGCTGCCTCCTGCCTAGAGCAGACTCCTTCCTTTCCCAGGTAGATGGAACAAGACAGGAGCAGAGATCCCTCATTGAACCCACGGCCTGATCCCAGCTATGTGATGCTGCCATTAGGTCCCTTGCCACAAAAATTTCCATTGAACCACAGAACTTTTACTTCTATTTTGCTTATATAGGCTTAGTCTAGACCAAAAAAAAATGGTCCGAAAAATTAATCGACAGTTAAGCAATGAACCCGTGTGCTAAAAACATCAGCATGCAGAGTGACCTCTGCAACTAACTAGATTCCTTTGCATTTCCTATAGTTTACTGCTGCTGTGATATTATTTTTCTGCTTTTAGTGACATCATTTTACTGTCCTAAACTAATATAATCCCCTCTCCTCAAACTCTAAATGTAGATGCTCTGTTTTGTCACATTACATTTATTTAAAAAAATAAAAAATAACAAGCAACAACCAAGCTTTGAGCTGATTTTTAAGCCAAGATGAGCAATAATAATTTAGATTTCTAATAGAAATACACAATCAGCCTTTACAACCTGAACAACCCTTTTGCAGGGATACTCAATAAGATACATAGGCTGTTCTCAGAATAACATATCAGAAGTATTAATAAATTTAAAATTATTTCTCTGATAATTTTCTGCCTGCTGGACTGTTAGACACTGCAGCTACATAGAGCAGACGTAAGTCAGCTCTATGAACCACTCCAGATAAGCAGTTTAGATCAGAATCTAAATTTCTGTAGGACAACTTCTCATAATGCTTAGTTTCTTACAGTTTTGAGCTTAAAATACAAGGAGATAAAAAGAGATTGAACGCAGTGGATAAGGAAATACTTTCTGTGCAAAACAAGATTTCTTCTGGATGTGCCTGTTTGGCTGTTTGTTTTTGATTTAGCTTTTGAGTTTTTTTTCTAAATGAAGATTTAAGAAGTGAAGTAATGCATTCTTCTGTTCATTTAATTTACCCCCACCTTTTTTAGGATCATTATACCCTAATGAAGTTCCAATTTAGAGGTGTGTCTCATTATAATTATATTTGTTTTCTGTATAGCAACCACATGCAAAATTTGCACAGACTTATGATTTATTTTCTGTGCAACTGTTTCCTAAACTGATGATTAGTTTGGCACAAAAAAAAAAAAAAAAAAAAAAGATGTTTGATATTGGCACTGGGCTACACAATACAAAAGAAATGAAGGTAGAGTGATATATGGTGTCTAGCTATGATTAGCTAAGAAAATGCTTTTGCCAGACCCACCCAAGCTATATAAAAAGTACACACCCTGCACTGATTAAATTCTCTGCTATGTGCTTGGGTTAGGGAGACAGAATGTGTAATATAAATCTGGGGATAACATCAGCAGGCTGCTTCCCTGTGATAGAAATGCTCCAACTAGACCATGCCATTTATCTCATTCCCTTTCCTATTCATTTTTACTTCCTCCCTCATTTCCTTTTCCATTTCCATGCTATTTGCCATGAGATGACACTCCATAGCCCTAAAATGCTCATTTTCTCTCTCTTTGAGGTACTTACTTTGACAGTAAACTCACGGTAAGATTCCTGCTGTTCTATGGGTATCAGATCAAGAAGAGGTCTGCAGAAAGTCTTCCAGGGGGACTGTTTCCATGTGAGACAGCAGTAAGTAAGGGATTTCTGAAGGCTTTTCAGGAAGGAATCACATGCCCCTCCCCTGAGTGTTGATATCCATCCCATAGCACCATCAACATGGGGGACTCCTGCAGCAGCCTCTGGCTAGAGGAGGTTCAGCCCACACACAGTGAGTTTACACTCTGCACTTAGCACCAATAGCTGAAGCAGGAGCTGCTGTTTCCATAAGGATATATTATTATTAATATATTTTATATATTAATTATTCTGGTATAATGATGTCTCAGTTCCAGAAGGTGTTTGAGTACTTTCACAGTGTGCCAAACCCTCCCAGCCACCTGCCTTCAGACCTGTGAGGCTGACAATGGAGGTTCCCATGCTGAAGGGAAAGGTGACAAGAAAGATAGATAGAACAAGAAAGTCTATTCCCTACTCACCTGGGATGAGCCATTCCCAGCTCTGCAGCTCACCCAGGACCACACAACAGCAGTAGCAAAGCCCAAAGCTTATGCCATTGCTTGGGACTGAAGCTGGAAAAACAAGAGCTGTTCCCCAAACACTCATAAGTGTTTGAGTTCCTCTCTTCTGAAACCACTTGCCTACCATTGCTGAAGGTTCTCCAGATGCTTTCTGAGGGGCTGCATTACAAGCTGACTTCACTGGACCAAAGCCCCCACACAGGGATCCAGCACACCGAGTCTCCACACCAGTCACATTCCACCTTGCTCAAATATGGTGAAAGACAATCCCAGAGCAGGTCATTTTAAACAACTTCAGGGCACGAATAAAATCAGTCATTTTTATAAATGAGCCTGCTGCTTCCAAATCCCTCACTCGTACTTAACCAGAACTGTACAAATGCCCCAAGTCACTGAAGCTATTTCAGACAGGCCCTGTGCCAAGAAATGGGGGCACGTCTCATTAAAGCCAAGCTCCTTGTGCATCTGAACTCCCATGGCACTGCAATACCTCCCATGCAAATACATTTATCACCTCACTCCTTCCATCCCATTGCTCTTTTTTTACTGCCTCCCACAACAAACACTTCTCAGGAATCAAAGATGAATGGAATTTCTGACTTTCTCTTAGTAAGATTCTAAAGTCTTTTTTTTTTTTTTCTCTATTTTCCTTGCTGATGATCCTAAGTTAACATAGGAGATCAAGAGATCTGACTTCAGCTGTGACTATACCAGTATCAAGGCATCAAGGAAGATATTTCTATGGAAACAAGTTGTTCAGAGAAAAGCTCCATGATTAATTAAGAAGTTAGACCAACTGGGAGGAAAAATGCAGAACAAAACACAGGCAATGCATTAAGCTGAAAGAGACAAATACTAAAGCTAGTGGGGAAGAATTGTCAGTAACAGAGAAGAAAATTAATAAACCCAGTAGAAAAGGGTTTAAAATATGAAATAATCAAATACAACCAAGAAAAAAATAAGGGTAACAAAAACAAAAGCTTCCTCAAAAGGAAATCCACTGACTGAAAAGTATTTTCCCAAGGACAAAGACTGAAACTTATCATACGTGATCCAAGGCAGATTAGAAGAATTGCTGGTATGTGTATTTCAGGAGCAAGATGTACAAGCAAAAACCTGGGCTGTGTGACTATTTTGCTTCTCTTGTGACAAGAGCAAACTGAATAAAGTCTTTAAACTTTAAGTCTTGCGTAAAAAGTGGAAAACAATGTTAAAAAGAGATTCTTGGATACATTAAATTGATGTTGAGACAAAGACAAAGCATGAAGTCATCATATTACAGAAGTATCATCTAGTTATTCTGGCCTTTCTGAGAGAAAGCATCTGTGTGAGAACAGAAGTATGAGAAAGCAAGCACATTCAGTGACCCCCTGAAATTAACAGCAGATTTTTTTCCCCTGAAAATCAAGATAAAATGCTGTGGCTCTAAGCCAGTCAGAAAGCTGTTGGATTACAGCAAACATATCCTCATGGTTTGTCTGGGCTGGGGTCATTCCAAACCACTCAGAGCTGATTTTTACAGTCTTCCCCATCAAAATCTTAAACACAAGTAACATATTTTAAATAATTTTAATACATATTCTCCATCTCCCAATAAACTTTGCTTGGCTGCTCTCATGGGGACCTTCCAGTGAAACCTGCAGCAGATAAAGCTCTCACATTTCAAGCTTCCAGTGAATGAAGATGCTGCTGAAATAGTCCTGAGGAAGCTTTGAGATCACACTTACTTAGATTTGGACTTGAGAGCTTTGGAAATATATATATATAGTATATAGTATAAATAGTACTAGTATAGTATATATAGCATAAATGGTACTTAACTGAGGTGTGGGGGGTGAATAATAACTTCTAAAAATTGAGCTCCTGGTGAACTAGCTGGAGTTCAATGCAGCACTCATCCACCACTGTTCAACATTTAAATTCTACATGAAGGAAGAGGTTGGGGAAAGAAATAGCTCACCTTTGTCTCAGCTCTGAGGTGCAGTCTCCAGTCTGCACTCTCCCAGGTCTTCTGAAGCCATTCTGAAATCTAGTCACCCACCAGCTCTGCCCAGGGCTCCCAACAAATACCATCTGTTTTCAACTCAGAATCACTTCAGCAGCACATACAGATATTCCTCAAAGATCCAGTGGATGCTAATTTCAGCAACAAAGAAACTGGAGAGGTCATTTTCTTTTTGCCAGGCAGCTAAAGCCAGTACTTCCTAATTTTAGCAGATGGATTTTACACATGAGAAAACAGTTGCAGCTTCTAATAGTGAGTCTTAACAGCCCAGGAGATAGCAACAGGCAAGTGCCATTCTAGATCAAAGACTAGCCCAGACTTATCCATACGTGCAGTCAGATCTGCT
This sequence comes from Ceyx melanurus, assembly GCA_024611195.1. Lineage (NCBI taxonomy): Eukaryota > Metazoa > Chordata > Aves > Coraciiformes > Alcedinidae > Ceyx > Ceyx melanurus. The sequence continues at coordinate 18,002 of JANHGL010005995.1, read as the reverse complement.
TTGTTGGAAATCTCCTGAGAACAGCTTTCCTTGTGAGTTTTTCCAACAGCTTCTTGCTTTTAAGATAAATAAATGTCACAGAGTGGAAGACACCTGAGTTGCAGTATTCTGGAGGTGGTGGCATTGCCATCGACGGGAGCAGAGGGACACAATATTTCATTAAGGAGAGCCAGGTACAGTACCTCACAGACATGTTGAAAATCTTGATAATTTCTTGGTAAAGTTGCTTATTAGCACAGTAAAATCTGAAAGGCAAGGAGGCTTTGGCAGAACACTGAAGAGATGTTACAAATACTTCCTTGAATTCTCCCCAACAGCTCAGTTTGGCCGGGTTCACATCCTCATTTTGTTATTTGCAAACATTTGTGAAACCATCATTTTGTTCAGATCAGTGACTGGGGACCAATAGGTCTTACCTACAGCTAGTAAACCTGCTGTTCTTATGAATAACTAATATCACAGCAACTTTGATCAGCTTGCAACCCCCCATAGACTGAAACTGGCTTCAAAGATCCTTGCCAAGTGTTTACCCATCTATTTTCAGGAATGTGTTAACAAGAGAGAAAGAAAAAGGTCTGGTGGTTAATTTGAGCCAAATCTTTTATTATAGATTATGGACTGATTTTATGATACAATTTCTGTCGTTTGCTATTTTCCTGGCTCATTTCTTTCATTATCAGACAATCCTTAGAAATCTTTGAGACCTTCTGAGAAACCAGTGCAAATCTTTTTTTCTTTGGTTTCTTTTTCCTATTCATTCTTTTCTAGGACATACGCTTAAATTTTTTTCAATTGAATTTACTATAATAAACTTCTGAAAATGCAGTTGTCATTTGGGAGAAAGAATAGCCAAAAGATTTCAATAAACAGCCTCAACAAATTCCATAAGTACATGTAACATTTTCATCTGAAAAGAAGAATAGCTTATATCTGGACTTTGAAGAAGCTGAGACTCATTTTGGCTTTTCACTTTGAAAGTTTAAATGAGAAGAAGCTGGCAATGAGAACAAGAATAAAGCAACCAACGAGGGAAAAAAAAAAAAAGCAAAAAAGACTACAGATCAGAATCTGCAAGGCAAAGTGTAAAATTGCAGTAGTAGCTGATAAATCCATTTTCCCAAATGCATAAATTGTGCTGTCTAGACAGGTAACTACAGAGGCTCTCCCGTTGCAGCCATTATATGGATTGTGACAAGAGCCAAAAACCAGGTCAATATTCCGAATGCTTGAAAAATAATTTTCTTTGCAGCACTTCTAAAAAGTGGAAAAACCCTGGAAAGATGACAGCAGTGCTCTAATCATGTATCTCATTTTTACAATAGGTCTGGAATCGGTGTCAAGTCAATTTAGAGGCTACATAAAACCAGATGCAAGTGTTACAGTAGGCTCAGCATCTTTAACAGACTATAATGTATCTCAGCAATGCCTGGTAGCTTATTTTAATCTGTACATAATTGTTTACTGAAAGAAGAGAATACACTTCACATGTGAAAGCAGCTTTTCAAGCATGCTATGAATATTTTAAAGCTCATAAAAGAACCATTGAATATAATTTAATAGATACTGTCCAGCTCTCCCAGCTATCACAGCAATGCCATTTCCCCTCTGCCCAGCACCCACCTGTCCTGAGCTATCTAATAATTCCAAGAAGAAACTGCTGCAAGGTCTAAAAATGGCTGGATTTGTTTCCTAAAATTTTGATTTCTATAGATGCAGTAAGCAGGGGAAATCCTGAGAGCCTACACAGCTCAGAGCTGGGGCAGGGATGCCTGGCAGCCCCAGCCCAGTTTGCCTGTCCTCCTCTATGTCTGGAGAGCAGTGCTGGTGGCACAGCCAGGCTCCCCCAGGCACCGAGCCCCAGGAGATGCCATACATGCCAGGCAGCAGCGCCCAGCCCCACTGCGGACCCTCCGGAGCATCTCTCCAGCTGGATGCTCAGTGCTACCCACTTCCCTCCCCACATGGCATGCTGGGGCGCTTTCCAAAGGGGCAGCAGTTTTGCTCTGGGTGTTACGTACCCGGTGTGTCTCTCAGAGTTCAGGTTGTGTACATAACTCGTGCTGACCTCTCCCTTCTCCAGAGGAGCCCTCTCCCGAGCCGAGATGTGCCGGGCGTCACAAGGCTGCTGATGTGACGCAGTGTTTTTAAATAACTCACAAATATTTAAACAGTATTTCTATCAGCATGTTTAGAAGCCATCCAGAATGTCACAAGTACCCAAGCTGGCTGGCCCAAAGCAAGCACAGCACTGCAGCAGCTCCTGGAGTGGCCCGTGACTCATACCAGCTTATGCTAAGCCCCTGGCAAGTGCCTCGGAGGCAACCCTGGCAAAAACTCCTCACAGTGCAGCTGTCTGAAACATCCAGACTTAATCATGGTTTCGTCGTGATTTGTGATTTAGGGGATGGTGAAGAGCCTGAAGTCACTACCAAAGACATCAGCACCCAGTTTTGGTTCTGTGATCTCTGTCAGGTCCTTCAGCTCCTCTCCTAGAGGAGTGAAAGCACCCATTCTGGCTAACAAACCTTTGCTGATTCTAAGAAAGGTTGCAAGCCTAGGCCTGAAGGCTCACTGATGGTCTTATCATGCAGCAGCATGAAGCAAAGACCAAAGCCCAGTCGGACTCTAATTCTAATTTAACATACATTTAAGATGCATGGCTGTATCTTCCATAGCATCACTAGCTGACCACAAGGTCTCCACTACCAGGTGATGGGTGTAAAGGGCATCTGCTACCCAGGTACTACTGCAAACCAGTTTTACAACCAGCTTCTGTTTTAGAAGCATAGCAAATCCCATAAAGCTTGGTTTTAAGATCTTAAAGCTTTTTGGTTGATTAGTGAACGACTTTGTTATAACAGACTTTAAAAACTTAAAAAAAAAAAAAAAAAGAGGAGTATTTCACACATCTGAATTTAAAGAAGATAGAGGCTTAAAACAGAAATACTGGCACTCAACCACCCAAGCCTCTAAAACCCATTAATAAAAGCCCTTCAGATTAAAACTCTTTGATTTGCTTTAGCTCACTGCTTTTAGCCCTTGCCTAAGAGTGAACAAAGCTGGGTCCCAGCCTACTTACGATGGGAGGCTGCCTGCGTTCTTGTTCGTGCCCAGGCACAACACAACTCCTACCTAACTGAGCCAAACAATTTCTCCTTAGATGGCCTGGCTGTGTGGGCTATTCTAGGACGTGGCATTGGCAGGTCACCACAGTGCGTGTCTGGCAGGAAGAATGAAGCAGAGTTCAGTTCTTCACCTTCTTTTTTAAGCAATGAGGCAGATAAAGGTGGCTAAGTCAGAACAGTAGAAAATACACACGTCATTTCCTCTGCTTGCCAAATATCCACAAAGTTACTTGAGCCAAATGTCATAGGCTGGTGCAGAGTTAGATTTGGAAGGTATGAGGTCCACACTAGCTAACTAGGCAAGGTAACAAGATGCATTCCATAAGTAAAAACCTTTAGAATGATCAAGGAAAAAAGTGCATTATCCTGTCAATAATAGGCTGTCACAACATGTAATCACCTTCTAAGGTGTGCCCTGCAGGAGAGCTCAGTTTCATACTTTCTGCAAATCCTCATGACCTGATATTTGGATAATACAAACCTTTTACACATTTCTCAGTGAGCTCCAAATAAATCACCTCTGTGCCTACCACCAACAATGAGGTAAAAGGATTCAGGTCTCCTGATTCCAAATGCCCCTACAACACAATGCCCTTACATCCAAAGCAGGAGCCAAGATTTCAGCCAAGGTGTGTTGTTAGCTGTGCCATTTTTTGTTGTGTAAACCTGTTGGGAATTAAGAGGTAGGCGAGCGAGTGCTGCAATCCAAGTGTTGCTAAACCTTTAGGGACTTTTACCTATCCCTAAAAACCACTGCCACATATTTCAGTGACAGAAGGATTTGTCTTCCCACATTTAAGAATAACTATCACTGTCAGGTTGCAGCCAGACTCAGGGAGTGCTGTGCCATTTCTAGCCCTGGCATTCAGATAGTCCTTACCTCTGATAACACAGAGGGAAGGAGCATCTGGGCCGACAGGACCTGATGGATTGGTTTACATCAGTATCACTTACTCAACTTCACTATAACTTTTTGCAGTTCTTGTCAAGGAGACAGTAGAGAAATACGAACTATTCATATACTCCCTCCTTTCTCCTCTCCAGAATTGCCCCATTTAATCGTAAGAAGTAAAAACAGCAAAAGAAAAAAAAAAGGGGGCACTGCTCCCTTGCAACATCAAGCCAGCATAAGCAGTGACAGCATTCACATGAAATATTTTACCATTAATGGCTCCAATAGAAAGCTTTCTGGATGATGTATGGAAGCCCTGCAATCAGAAATATTATAAGCTTTACTCAGCCCCATTCCAAACTGGTGGTTCTCTAATGAGAGGGGAGTTGCCCTCACTAGTACCATCAAATTTAGAAATCCATTTAAGTCCTTTTGATGTTATTTGAATGATCACTTCTGAAAGGTTATAAAAAAGTGCAGCTAAGTCACATTTGTTTCTTCTGTGGTGCTTGGTAAGTGTAAACACTTAAATCATCAGCCAAGTGCATAGCATTCATATTCACCATACCTTTTAAAAGCATACTTAGCATACCACTGAGAACGATTACTCTGCTGACAGAAATCAAGCGTCTAGATTAATTTAAAGGAGTGCATTTCACAATCCATCATTCCAGAACAGGAGAACAAGGAACTGCTCAGTTAAATTAAATGGTGAGTTACTCTGGAATGAATTAAAGGAAATCCATCTCTGCACTGTGTCTAGTCCAGACGTGTAATTCAAGGCTGGTGCTATTAAACACCAAGCAGTCTAGCTGGATTTCATAAAGACCAAATCATTTTACAATTAGTATTTATTTATTTGCACTTGCACAACATGGGAAGTAGCAGGATCTGTCACCTCTAGCATGAGCTGGCTGTTTCAGGCCAACACTCTTCAAGGACCTTTTTGAAGGAGAACAGGTATGGAAAAGCAGGTTGGGAATAGTGGGCAGAAGCAAAACCCTCCCGAGCCAAATAGAGAGCAAATACAGAGGCTCCTTGCTGCTCCTGCTGAGGGGTGTTTGAAATCAGAAGGTTATCCTCATAGTGCTACCTGACAACATTCCAGGCACCACATTAGCATGTGTCATTTGCATTCATTTCCCTGACTAGGTCTTATTTAGGCAGTGAATGGCAGAGGCATAACAGTACAGCTGATCACACAGAAGGGTAAACTGGCTTTCCACTCATAAAGACCTTGAAACTTTGGGGTAAGAAATGCTTTGCAATGGGAAGGAGAGTAGCCCCTTCCCAAATGCACAGGCACCAGGGCACTGTACAAAGGGATGAGTGGTTTCCAGGCAGCTCTGCCATGCCTGCAGGCCAGAAGCTCTCAGCCTGCCAGCTGAGAGTGCCCTGGAACCCCACCTCCCAGATCTGTAACTCCCCACTGGCACCCATGTCCTCTCTGGGCTGTGGGCTCCCACCCCAAGGGAGGAGTCCTCCTCTTTGCCTATCTCTGCTCTCCTGCTTCCTCCACTCATGCAAGGGCAAGAAGCAATGGGGAGAGTGATCAAGAAGACAAAGTTGCTCACACACATGTAGATCTGATCTCTAAACCCCTTCCCTTCCATGTCAGCCTGCAGGCAAAGAGTGGCTGTGGCCAGTGGAGGAGCCTGGAAAGGAGCAAGAACATGCACATCTACCCATTAGTGACCTTAAAGGTCTAATGGAGAACAAGTCTCCAGCCAGAGGGGAGCATTAGAAAAGTCATCAGAGCATAAGGCTTCCTTTTTCCAGGTGGGGCAAGCACTGAAAGGCCAGTGAAGCTGCCCTTTGGATGGCAAATGGACAAGTTTGAAGAGCCAGAGCTGAAGGCATCTGCTCAAAGGAAACCTACAAGAGATTCAGCAGCACTGCCCCTGTAACTGTAATTGAGGTTACACAACTTTTCTCTGTAGAAATGTGTGCCTACAGGCTGCTGTGCTTTTGAGAGGCTGTATCTCCAGGCTGAAAAGTCAGGCTCTGAGTCAGCCCTCCTACAACCTTGTAAGCATGAAATAACAGCCATGAGTTATTACCTGAAGCTTGTCCAGGTGCTGTGGTTAGCAAACGTGCCAAGCAGATCTCTTTGGTAGCAATAACTTCTGCCTCTTCCAGCCTGGTGCATTTAGACCTAGCTCATCAATCTCATACACTAATCAGCATGTGACCTAATGCTCCTGCTAACTCTGATTTCCAAGGTGTTGTGTTTCACCGTGGCAAACAAGGCATCTCAATTGTCCAGAGCCTATCTGCATATCAAAGTGCAGGGGGAGCTGGTGTTGCTCTCAGGAGTTATGTAGAGTGGGAGGAGGCAGAGCTACTGAGGGGATAATGCTGCTGCTGCACAGGGTTGCAGAGATGGGCAATGCTGACCATGAACTCCCCCTTTGGGGCCAGCTTGCTGACTCAGGATGTCTTCTCTGAAATCTGCATGGGCTGTCAGTTCCACCACCTTAGTGGGATTAGTCCTTCTCTATTGGAAATGGGAGCTTCTGTGGAAACACCAACCATTTGTTTTATGCATTTGGTAAAACATTTTTTTTCCTCTTATTGTCCTGGCCAAAATCAGCCCAATTTTTCAGGTTGATTGGGCATTTGGCAGTAATGTACCTAAATGGCTTTCCAGTGATACATGATGACTGAGCATTGGCATGGGAAGATTGATAGCAGGGAGCCCCAGGTAAGGATGCTCCATTTTCCTGCAGACTGATTAGTACTGTCTATTCCAGTGATATAAGTGTTTTTTCAAAGAACACATTTGAAGAGCTGAAATGGATACGTATTGTCAGCTTCTGGCAGTTTAAGTGCAAACAGCTGCCCTGAAAGCACTGTGCAGTACCACAAAGAGATGTGCCTCTATGAAAGCTAGTCAATCAAAGAAGATAAATCTTTGTGTCAGCTCCAATTATTGAGATACTCCAGTTAACTCAGAGAATCATAGACATTAGACTGGCTTTAAATGCCCACATGGTTGGGGCTACACCATTGCTCTTGGGAGGCAATTTCACCGTCTGACAGATCAAGAGGCTTTTCTCAGCTAGTTAATTCCAATTAAGTTTTTCCTCTCAATTTCATCCTACTATCCATTATCCTCAGTCAGCTACCCTTAGCAATTCCTCTTCTGCCATGCTGCTCATGCTAAGAGTCTGGAAATGGTGACATTATTACAAGTACCTGGTGACGTCACCCATGAGACCTCCTAGCCCTACAACCTCAGAAAAAAATGATTTCTGTCTCAAAGGGCTTCTTCCAGCTCCTGAGGGCTTTAACTAAAGCTATATACACCAGAAACCTTCCAGCCTTGTGCTTTGCCTCTTTTGTCCTCTGATAAGCTTTGTTTCTTCTACAGACCCTGACTTCAGAAACACAAGCTAGAGATGCCTTTAGATGCTGTAACACTGGAAAAGAGCTGCTGCAGAATTATCTCCTGGTATTTTTCTACACAGCTACAAACACCAGTGTCCTGGAAGATGTTGCAAGTATAGGTAACATAGTACAAAGTAGTTTGTTGGGGTTTTTTTTTTCTGTGTCATGAACTTTATATAAAAA
>JANHGL010005994.1:0-22779 GCA_024611195.1 Ceyx melanurus | reverse complement strand
GGGGAGGAGGGCATCCACCGGGCGGGAGACCGGTGCCGGGAGAAAATCAAGAAGATGAAGCTGGAGTATCGTCGGATCAAGGACAACAGCAAGGCCCCGCGTGGTGGTCGGACGTGGAAGTTCTACGAGGTGATGGACCGGGTGCTGACCAGCCGCCCACCGGCTCTGACCTACGGCTCTCTGAACGGCACCATGATGGCTCAGCAGGTGTTGCAGGGCACCATGGTGGAGAGCTACCATCACCAGTTCTCCTCCTCGGCCCTGCCTTTTGGACCCTCCCAGCACCCTGAACTGATGGAAATCAAATGTGAGGAGGTGAACTCTGATGAGCGCAGCTTGACCCCAGAGCCCCCACCATCCGTGTCTTACCAGCAGGGCTCCCCTGAAGAACATGAGATGGAGAGAGCCTTCTTGGAGAGGGCCCAGAACGACTCTCCCATCTCCAGGGTGGAGATTCCCATTGAAACCAGTGTTTCACCTTCAGGTAGGGATAGCCTTTTACATTCCAGTGTAAGGTTTCTGCCCGGTTTCCCAGAAAGAGAGAGAGATTTTTTTTGTTGTTGTTTTGAGACAGTCACCTGGTTTTAACATTGATATTTGGATCTTTATTTTGCCACATCCCAGAAAGCTTTTGAGTAGAAGGCTGGTATCTGCACTCATGGTCTTCTGGCCATTCCTGAAGCGTGTCTTGCTGAGGGTAAATAGAATCTGAAATTGCCATGCTATGCTAAATATTGTAAACTAAATTCCAAGGGCTGGCATGTCTGCTGTAAGCAGAGCTGGGCATTGCTGCTAGATTTCTGCATATAATGCTGACAGTACTTATTAAAAAGAAGGAAAAGAAATAGATCTAAAAATGGCATGCTTTTTGGTATCATTTGAACCTCACCAAAGCTGTCTGTGCTCCTCATGCTGAATTCTAGCAGGAGACCCTCTTCTGTAAAACTGCAGGTGAAACTTCTCTTGCCTTCTTTTAAAAAGTTTTCTGTATCGAATCTTTTAGGATACTCAACAAGGAAGAATACTTGGGAATAATCATGGCCTGGCTTTCTAAGCTATTCCTTAGGACTTGGAAAGAAGATGTTTTTGCAACTCACTGGCAGAAACAACGTAGCTGTGTAAGGGAGATGATACTCCTGCCCTGAAAGTGCAGGTGGCTGGCACTTGGCTGCCAGGAAGGGTCTAACCTGGAAATCCTGGGGATTACAGACCAGGCTCTGGGACAGGCTGCTGGAAGAGCGTGGCATGATGGGGAAGAACAGAGAGGATAAACAGTGTGAGGTTAATGTCTGACATCAGGAAGAAATGTTGTGTCCTCTTGGTGGTTGTGTAGCTAGTTCAAGTTAATTCAGAGGCCGAGGATGAGGCTGGATCTGGCATCATAACTGGATGCCCAGTGTGTGAAGTTAAAACCAAATTTCCACAAAACTCCCAAACTTCTACATATACCAATAAATTTTATTGTGATTTTCCTGGAAAACCCCCAGTAGATCAGGGCAGAACCAAATGAGATTCAACAGGGGTAAGTGCAGAGTCCTGAATCTGGATAAGAATAACAAATGACAGCAGGACAGACTGGGAGGTGATCTGCTGGAGAGCAGCCTTGTGGAGAAGGACTTGGGAGTCCTGGTGGACAACAAGTTCTCCATGGAGCATCAATGTGCCCTTGTGGCCAGGAAGGCCAATGGTATCCTGGGGTGCTTCAAGAGGAGCATGTCCAGCAGATGGAGTGAGGTTCTCCTCCTCCTCTACTCTGCACTGGTGAGACTGGAGTCTTGTGTCCAGTTCTGGGCTCCCCAGTTCCAGAGAGACAGAGAGTCCAACGGAGGCTCCTAGCATGCTGAAGGGACTGGAACACATGTCTTATGAGGAGACTGAGACACCTGGGGCTCTCTAGTCTGGAGAAGACTGAGAGGGGACTTGATAAATGTTTATCAATATCTGAGGGCTAAGTGTCAAGAGGAAAGTGTGAGCCTCTTCTCACTTGTGCCCTGCGATAGGGTAAGGGGGAATGGTTACAAGCTAGAACACAAGAGGTTCCACCTTAACATGAGGAAGAACTTCTTTCCAGTGAGGGACACAGAGCCTGGAAGGGGCTGCCCAGGGGTTGTGGAGTCTCCTGCCCTGGAGATTTTCTAGACTGGCCTGGATACATTCCTCTGAAACCTGAGTTAGATGATATTTAGATGATGATCCGGCCTGGCAGGGGGGTTGAACTCGCTGATCTCCAAGGTCCCTTTTCAACCCCTGATACTTTTGTATGAGAACTGTTTTTTTCCCTCAGAAGGGCAGGGGAAAGCAGCAAAGCCCATCCGCGTGACTCGCCTCTGATGCGCGTTTAATTTTTCCCTCCTGGCTTCCGTGACTTTGGCAGGTTTCAGCGAGCCCAGCATGGCCAACCCCTCCCGGATGCAGAACGTGGTTCCCCGGCCTGGCTTCTCCGCCTTGCAGCGGCTGAGGAAAAAACGGAAAGGCGGCCAACACGTCAAGGACCCGCTGGACGACCTGCTGCTGAAGACCCTGGCGTCTCAGCGGGCCATGGAGGAACGCTTCCTGCAGATGGAAGAGCGGCGCTTCCAGCGGGACCTGGACATGGAGGAGCGGCGGCTGCAGCTGGAGCAGCGGCGGCTGGAGCTGGAGCGGGAACACGAGTTCCGCATGTTCAGCGTCTTCGCGCAGATGCTCAGCGTCCTCAAGCAGAGACACGGCGGCAGCTTCGCCCCCGCCGCTGGGCCTTGGGGCTTGGACTTTGGCCAGGCGCTGTCTGAAATGGCGGGAAGGGGAAGAGGAGGAGGAGGGGGGAGCAACCTGCAAGAGGTGAGGGCTCAGCCGCTGGCTGAGAGAAAGGTCGATGTGCAGAGCTTCTGCAACCCCCACGACCTGAGGAGGAGCCCCTACCTCTCTGCTCGTGGCAACTTCGCCGCCGTCTTCCATGGCTCCACTGAGGAAGGGTATGAAGCTTATCATGCTGACAAGTACGATGAAGACAAGAACCCCAATGTGAGTGAGAACCTCGGAATGTTTTCCTGGCTTTCTTGGAGCTTTGCTGACAGATACGTTGAATGGGGGGGGTTTTTTTGGGCTCACTGAACTGTGGTGGGTCAAGCTATTTGAGGAAGAGAAATAAAAAGGAGCTTTGCAGGTTATGTATCAAAGACTGTGTTTAGCTCAGGTTGCACGTTCCTACTTCACAGAATCACGAAGTGTCAGGGGTTGGAAGGGACCTAGAAGTTCATCTAGTCCAACACCCCTGCCTGAGCAGGGTCACCTAGACCAAGTCACCCAGGAAAACAAAACCAAAACACCTCCCACCCCTCCCCACTCATCCTCACTATGATGTGAGCTCTTAACTCCATGCAAGGCAGTGCTTTGCCTGTCAGGGAAACAATTGCAGCAGCAGCAGACCTTGAAAAATGTAAGAAATCTGCAGGAACTTTTACAATTATTTTAAAAGTAAAAATTACTTTTAACTACCACCACTTTTCCTTCCTGTTTGTGCTTGGCTGCTCAGCTGTTAAGTAGCTCATCATGACCCCCTTGTGGCACAGTGGTCAAGTGTTAATACTTCATGGCAGATTATTAGAAGTATGGTAACTATCAATAGTGATTTACTGGTGGATGACCTTTAAGTCAATCCCCCTTTCAGACACTGAACTACTTGAAACTTCAGAAATGTTTTAGTATTATTGTAGTCCTATACACAACAGTGAGTGAATTTAAGTATAAAGTGTTAATACATCCTTATTTACAGTTTGTTTTATTTTGGTTTTGGTTTATTTTGTTTTTTTCTTTTAATCTATAAACTTTTGTTTTCCTAGGGCATAATTAACTTTGGCACCAGTGAGAATAAACTCTGCTTTGACCTGATGTCTAAGCGGGTAAGTCCTGTTCCAAAAAGAAATGGTCAATTTGCTGTGTAGCTCCTTCTCAGTGCTTGTTACTGCTGTTGCTTGGGTTTATCTGGTAAAGCTTTTTGTCATGAACTTTTGACTTGTTGGGAATCACTTTTGTATTTGGCTGTTTGTCCATTTATTGATGTTCTTTTTCCAGGAGGATAAGAACAAGGGTGTTTTGTTGTCCCTCTTAATGATGCATTTCCATTTAGGGATGTACTTGGTTCAGAAAACTAAATGCAAATAAGCTGTATTTTATTTTCTCCTTCTGACAGTAGCTGATATCATTACAGAGGTGCTGAAATAACTTTTTGAACTCCACTTAATGTCACGGATCTTTCCATCTGTGTGTCATAAAGTCACAAATTTTGGACACTCAGGTCTGAACTTGCCCGGGATGTCCCAGGGTGGAAGCAGCCAATGGTGGCAGCTGTGAAATCTTTCTAAGTCAGACTGATTCAGTTGCTACCTGCTACCTTTGTTCAGTGGCATCCGGGAGAGGCATGAGAACTCCAAAAAGACAAAAAGTCAAACCAGCAGAATGATGCTGTAGAGGAATATTTCTTTATTTCCATTTAAAGCAGTGCCCAGGTGCAGCCTGCGAGGTGGGCAGGTGATGTCTGTGAGGAGGGAAGGTGGCTTGGGGTTGGGCAGTCAGCCTCTGCAGTTTGAAGTTCATGGTTGCAACCTCTTCCACCAATTCCCACCCTCAGAATGTTCCTTATTTTATTTCTGCCTGCCACTGCCTCGGGGGGATGCTACCCCACCTTCCAGCTAAAAGAACAGGTAAGGCAGAGCTGCTGCCTGCACGAAACAGGTCCCTTCTAGACTGCATAGTGGTCCCTCCCTTCCTTCCCTCGCTGGCCTTTCCCCTTCAAACTAACACCAAGCCTGCAGTCCATAGTGCAGAGGAGGCATGAGTCAGCTGCCTCTTCATTAGCCTGATGATGAAAATGAGTTAAGAAATTGTTGGCTATACTGAGATGAGTCTTGATGCTTTTGGCAACGAGCTGAACAAAGATATTCTTGCCAGCCTCTTGGTCACTGCAGCCTGGAGTGACAGTGCAGAGCTGCTGAAGGCAGCACCAGCTGGGATTGTAGGCAAAGAACTTGTTGCTGTTTGGGACAACAAAGACTTACTGTTTCCACTGAATAATGTATCAGATTTTGGTCTTCAACTTGTAACCCTTAAATTAGAGAATATTTTGTGGTGTGAGATCTCAGCTGGTCTTCCTTTCATGTAGCCAGGCTGGTTTCCTCAGTGTGTTACCTTTAAGGGTTCTCTTCTTTATTACTGCACAGTTGATTTTGGCCACATCTGCTGACACCTTTTATGTTGCATTCTCTAGATAAGTTTAGGAGGGAGATCTAAGGAGGCACAGTTCTGTGTTACATAGGCTTCAAGAACATCTACAGCTGAATAAAGGAACTTTAATCCTGTAACACCAGGTGGTCATTCTGCATGGGATAGGGACAGTGTCATTAAATTGCAGAGCTTGGCACCAGTTACTAAAACACCAGTACAGAATGCTGTGGGTTTGTGATTGAGAAACTTTCACATTGCATGTTGAGTTTCTCTCCTCTCCTGCACTGGCACATACTTGTCGTGTTCCCCCACCCTCACCTTTTTTAGCATTAACTCAGAGATGCTGTTACCTTTAGATATTTGGAAGGTGCATTGCACATAAAACATCTTTACATTCCCTTTTTGTTTCTGTACTATGTCCCCTTCTCTCTGTTCCTGTCATTGCCATGCTATCCCTTGCAACTTCCTAGAACTGCATTATATGAAACCCTGATATTTACAACCTTGCAAGTATTTAGATAAAAGCAGTGTGCCTGCTTTGTTTAAATATAAACATGAAAAAGGGCTCCACAGCTCAGGTGAATACATCTCTGAGATCAGAATGAACTCTTAATCAGAAACAAAGTGTCTGCCTGTGGGGAAGAATTACTGAGAAGGTAGTTTCATTTTTCTCCTGTCTTTTGAAAGCTCCTGTTTAACACTTAGCAAAGCTTATCAGAATTACAGATCTGAAGGAGCTACAGTAACTTGGAATGGAGACATAAGTGAAAGGTAGAATTCATTGAATAATCAGTATCTTGAAATTTTTATTAAAGAAAATACCTGACTGATTCAGAATCCTTTCTATCCCTTTCTGACAGTCTAGAGTGGAGTTTTCACAACTGGTACTGACTTTCCAATTGAAAGCTGGTGTCTTCAGGGCTTAGGTTGTACACTCTTGGGGACTTGTTGGGTTGCTTCATTCACTGACCAAGTCTCCTGCAGGCCTCTTGGCTGTGGGCACTGTTTGTATTGCCCATTTTGTGCCCTTTTTGTAGATCTCTGTGCAGTGAAGTTTTGGCTGCAGTAACTTAGCAGAAGCTCATACTTCATGTAACCTGAAGTTTATTGCTCCTGGGCTTGCTGATCCTTGCTCTCTCCAAGCTACGTTTATTTTGATGGTCAGTGGCTTTCTCAATTCAGTTTTACTTCAGTTGAAGTTGCATGAATGTGTGTGTGTGTGTGTGTGTGTGTGTGCAGGTGTGTGCCTGAGCACAGATCCTGCCCATCTCCATGTTTCCAACACCAGTGACTGTGCTTTTAATGGTTCTTCTCATTGCTCCCAGCTGACACAGACTGATATGAATCTGGTGGATCCCTCACTGCTTCAGTACCCTGACTGGAAGGGACATATGTTGTAAGTCTTTTCTGTAACGCTTCTTGACTACTTGGCTGATTAGCAGAATAGATGGGTATGAGCAGCTTCTGCTGCACTCCCTAGTAAAACTGCCCTAAACCATAGAATCATCTGTTTCTTTGCAAAACTGTAAATTAGCTGCCCAACCAGTTCATTCAACTAAAAATCCTTTTATGGGAGAGAAGATGCACTGACTTTTTTGATCCTGGAGTCCAACAGTTAACACATACTGCCAGGTCTCCACTAAACCACGTGTCTGGAAAAAAAAAGCTCTCTCACTCTCTCAATGTATGACACTTCAAAGCACTTTATATACATGAGCAACTCCAAACAGTTCTTTGAAACATAGTGAACACTTGGGGACTTGAATCTTCCACTGCTGTGCCTTGATTAAAGCTCATCAGAGCTGTTTGTACTGTGATAGGCATTACAAGCAACACCTCTCCTGTGTGTCAAACTCATGTCCACTGCATAGGCCTGAGCTATCCCATTTTCTAGCTCTTTTCACCAGAATTTACTGTGCCCTGGCTTTCATCTTACTGCAGCATGGATCTGGGGAAGGCCAGCCTCTTGGAAAAGAAGCTGAATTAAGATTTGCTTTTGTGTCTTTCTCAGTTTACGTGAAGAAGTGGCTCAATTTTTGACCTATTACTGCAAGGCCCCAGCACCTCTCAAGGCAGAAAATGTGGGTAGGCCACTTTCCCTTGGTGTCTGTTCTAATGTGTAGCCATTTCTTGTCAGTTTCATCTTCTGGTTTTTGTGTTTGTTTTAGATATTTCTTTTTCTTTTAAAAAACCCAAAAGATTTGCTAAGATGAAAAGCCTTTTATCATGTAAATCAGATTGAGTCGTAGCCATTTCAGCAGCTTCTGATGGATGCTTCAGGTCTACTGTATATTTGCATTGTGCTTGACTTTTTTGTGCCTGCTCCCAGCAGGGCTTTATGTTTTTATGTCCTTATTCAGCTCTGGGACCTACTGTCCCTGTCGCCCTCAGCCTTGACAAAGAGCACCCATTGTTTTTGTTGAGTTTTAATTCACCTCGTTCTGCTGTTACACCTCAGGCCAAAAATCTGGAGTTGAGCCGAGAGTAGTTTTAGCTTCAGACCTTTCCAAACTTTGTGGCAGTGCTGGAAGGAAAGCAACAAGACCCAAGTCTCTGCATGACTTGCTGACCTGGCAGAGTGTCACCTGAGTGCTGATGGCAGCAGGACGTGGTGCAGCCATTGCTTTTCTGGATCCAACAGTTCAGTAGAAGCTCTGAAGTTACCCCTGATCACTTTGGTGCTTCTCCAAGGCAGCAGATTCTGCCTGATCCTTGGGACCTGCAAGCATCAGTCTTCCAGAAGCAGGAGTCAAACTTGCTGCTGTAGTTTCCACAAATTAGGCATGAAGTGAGAGTTGTTCTCACCACAAAAAGACAATTGCACCTATTAGCTGATGAAAAGTAGTTTGCTATTCTAGCAGTTCAGCACCACTCCCCAGGTTTTTTTTTTCTAAATTGCTTATTAGAGTCAAGAATGGCACCAGGACAAAGTGTCTCTGGAGCAAAGAACAGGATTAAAGTTATTTCTGGTGGAAGGAGGATTTCAGTAGGAAAATTCTGAGAACATCCATGCTGGAGAATTGGGGAGAAAATAAATTTCACTGATATGGTCAGAAATTATTTTACATTGTCATCCTTCTGTGGACAGATTTGTGACTAGCCTCTTTCTTTCTTTCTTGTGTAGGTGATTATTTTAAATGGTTGTGGCTCTTTATTTTCTGCATTAGCCACCGTCCTTTGTGATCCAGGGGGTAAGTGGATGGTTGGGAGTTGGTTTTTAGTGTCTGTTTTTGCTGGGAAATGATGAAACATTGATTAACAACAATGAAGCAGTGGAATTGGCATTGGCCTACTGCAAAGTTCTTGTTCCCTACAAGATTCTCCTGTGAAATTCATCATCTCTGTGGTCTGGAGATGTCATATGCTCACACTTTGCATCTCACCCTGGTTTTTGTGGTGCCCTGTTTTAGCTTGTTAGCCTAAATGGGAGCTCTGCTGGGTTTACCTGGGTTCTTGCAAAGGATGAAAGAATTTATGTGAAATTAAAGTGAAGGAAAAGGCAGCAGCATCACAGTGTTTTCAGAGGGAACAGCTGTTAAAAAGCTTTTGTGTTTAGCTGAAGTGCATTAGAAGAGAGGGAAGGACCTTGCCCTGTTGATAACCCATGTTGGTTTTTTTTATTCCAGAAGCTGTTCTGATTGCTACTCCCTTTTATGGTGGTATTATCCAGAGTGTCTTCCTCTATGGTAATGTCAAGCTGGTGTATGCCTATTTAGACAGTAAGGTAAGATCTGAGGGAAGGGAATCCCAACCTCTGTAGTTTAAAAAAACAATACTGGAAAGTGCCAAGCTTTGGGAACCTCTGAAAGCAGCCCTCAGAACAAGGGTGGCCTGCAGCCCATGGGCACTTTCCCAATTTACTGCTGGGAAATTAGGCACATAATTTGCAAGTAAATTGTTCAAGACCATAAATCTGGATTCCATTCTCATCCTTCTTGTATCTTACTCCAAATAACTGCTAAGAGGGGAAAAAAATTGCCATTTTGAGCCTTGGAGGCAGAAGTATGGACAGTTCTACTATAGCTGGTGCTAGAAGTGGAATAGCAGCTGGAGACCTAGCATTGTTTCAGTTAACCAAGGATTACCAGAGAATTCTCTTTGTGTGGTCAGCTCATGATTAACATTTCTTTGCTTTTATTTATTTATTGATTTTCTCTGTAGTATCAAAGGTTAAAAAGGTGGTTGCTGGGTCATTCTAAACTGCTCTAGTTGCAGCTCTGCCTGCTAACTGCAGGGAGAGGTTGGACTGGATGACCTTTAAAGATCCAAACCAAACCATTCTATGATTCTATTGTTGTGTTTTTATTTTATTTTTTTGGGAACATTTCTCAGGGGATCAGCTCGAGACAGACTCTATTGAAATAACTTGGCCTTTTTTTTTATCTTTGTGATGTTCTTCAGATTACTGGAACAAGCACTCGGCCTTTTCAGCTTACAGTGGAAAAACTGGAAAAAGCTTTGCAGGATGCCCAGGCAGAAGTAAGTTTAGCTGAGCTTCATAATGACAGTTATGTCATATCCCAGAAGCAGATCAAAAAGTTTTCAAAACCTGGCTTTCTGGTTGTCCTTTTAGAGCAACTGAGAGGTTAGACCACTTGCAAACTCAGGGGGAATCCCTCCTCCTCGTCCAATTTGTCCAGTTCTGCTCACAGCAGAAAGGATAAACCAGGAGTACCAGAACCTTCACAAAACTCTAGCATCCACAGAGCTCAAAATCCTGTCTTTCTTGCCTTAGACATGGACAATCTTAAAGAATTTTTTACTTCCCAATTACTGATGCAGCTCAGAGAAAGTTCTCTTCCATGCTGGGGACCTGTGAAAGCATCTTTCTCATCAGTCAGTTGGCAATTGTGGCAGATGTCCTCTTTTCAAAGCCATAGATTAGTTCTGTAATATTTTCTTCAGTTCATTTTGCAAGCAATATAATTATAAACAAAACCTTATTTTGTGGCTAAAAGATCTCTCACACAATTCTAAGTGAAAAGCCATCATGGAAACTTAAGGGGAATTTGTTTCACACTTGAAAGACAGAACATTTATCCCATAATGGGTGCTCTCTTAATACAATGTTATTTGTGTTCTGCAGGGTGTCACTGTAAGGGCCTTAATTCTCCTGAATCCCCAGAATCCCCTGGGGGACATCTACTCCTTGTCAGAGCTACAGGATTACCTGGAATTTGCTAAAAGGTATGGCAGGTTGGAAGACTGAGGCATCCCAGGTGGGATACTGGTAGTAGGAAACTG
This sequence comes from Ceyx melanurus, assembly GCA_024611195.1. NCBI lineage: Eukaryota > Metazoa > Chordata > Aves > Coraciiformes > Alcedinidae > Ceyx > Ceyx melanurus. The sequence goes on along the minus strand of JANHGL010005994.1, from coordinate 12,336 downwards.
GTGGAGTACTCAACTGCCCTTGAATTTACCTCTGGATATTTCTGAAGAACAGTCTGTACTTCCCACAAAGTGGTGGGCTTAAGAGAGGAGAGGGAGTGCTGGGGCTGGGAACAAGGGGACATGGACTATGAAGCCACCTGGAGTGGCAAAGCAACCTGTATCAGGGAGTGCAAGGTGTAGTTGTTGGTAGTCCAAGCAACCACTATGCTGCTGTGCTTCTCTGGTGGGATGCTGGGTTTCTTCTCTGGTGGGATGCTGGGTTTCTTCTCTGGTGGGATGCTGGGTTTCTTCTCTGGTGGGATGCTGGGTTTCTTTCCTCTCCATTTCTTTATATGTGCAAAGACAAAGAAATACATGAATATGGGTTCCCAGCTTCACCACAGATCACAGATGCTCTTCGAGGTTGAGAATTCAGGAGGTTCTGAGCAGAGGATGATACAACTTATTCTAGCCAGGTAGCACGTGGAAGGATGAGTTTTCACTAGTGTGTGCTAATTACTGAAGTTTTCTCTTGCTATGTGGTCACAGTCAGTGACAGGTGTGTTTAGCTCAAAACCACTTCAGTGTTCACAGAACTTCTGAGTTGTGGAGGAAAAAAACCCAAAACAACTGTACTTTGGTGTCTCTCTTTGTACACAGTTCATCTTTGTGGACCTGAAATGATCTCTCAACCAGGGGCAGCCTTTGTAATCTCTGTTTTGTCCTTTTGCAGACATGAATTGCATGTGATAGTAGATGAGATCTACATGCTGTCAGTTTTTGATGAATCAGCCACGTTTCACAGTGTCCTAGGCATGGACAGGTAAAATCAGCTCCTACTTCCCTGGCCATCTTCCATTGACAGTTCAACATGATGCCTTGCTGAGAACTTGTGACTGGAAGTTAAGTCATGAGCTCCCAAATTCTGAATCTGCCACAATGCTGATTTCTCCTTGTTTTATTTTAATTTTTTTTTTGTGATTTCTGAATGGCAAATGCATTTTGTCAAGTGCAATCTAGCAAGTAAAAAAAAGGGGTTCTTTTCAACGTGTGCTTCAGTACTTACTCATGACAGTCTGCAAAACTAGCAGCAAATGTTTCATTCCTTGAGAGTGAGGCTTTTCTTCCTACCTAAACATCTCCATCTCTATTCCACGTTGCTTTTGATGCTCTTAAGACTTTCTGTTGGTCTTTACCTTTTTTTTTTTTAATTATTATTATTCTATAAAATAGTAACAAATTGCAGTGTTATTACTGACTGGAGAATAGCTTCTGTTAGCTATTGATTTAACCAGATTAAAAACTTGTCAAACCTCACCTTTTAAAAATATGCTTTTTTTTGTGGTGTATTTTAAGAATACCTAGTTTTCACCAGTACTATCCTTCTTTTCATGCTCACAAGGAAATAAAGTGAATTTGGTTAAGTGTTAGCTCATTGTTGCTGGCTTGGCTGTACAGCTTTGCAAAATAACTTTCTCCTTCTATATATTATATTCTATAATAATCTCCTTCTCCAAAATATTGGGGTTTGAGAGAAAGAAAAATGATGTCTAATTCCTGACTTTTGGCATATATCTACAAGCTTCAAAAGTGCAGAAAATCTGTGCCTGAAATACAGCACTGTATATCTGAAATATTTGAAAGTTGTGTCTAAACTAGTTCCAGGGAAGTTCCTACTTTCTAAAGTTAGGAGGGATTTGAATTCTCCCTACTTGACTGCTGTTCTGTGCTGCACTATCAGTGTGTGATGCTGCCTCTCTGTTCCTGCAATGCTGCACTGCTCATCCAAAAGCTTCAGCACCCATGACACTAATTCTGCACCCATCTGCATCCTTCTACATACAGGTTACCTGATCCACAGCGGACACATGTGATGTGGGGGATAACCAAGGTGAGTACTGGTCACCATCATGCTGTGGTTTCCTGGCTGCTTCAGTTAGCCTGGGGGCTTCAGATTTCTCATGCTGAAAATTAATCAGAATGAACAGAATCACAGACTGAACAGAATCCCAGAATCCCAGTGTGGTAGGGGATGGAAAGGACCTCTGGAGATCATCTCATCCAACACTCCTGCTCCAGCAGGGTCACCCAAAGCAGGGAGCCCAGGATCACATTGTCTAGGCAGGTTTTTAAGAATCTCTCCAGAGGAGGAGACTCCACAGCCTCTCTGGGCAGCCTGGGCCAGGCTCTGGCACCCTCAGGGCAAAGAAGTTTCTTCTTATGTTCAGGTGCAACCTCCTGGGCTCCAGTTTGTGCCCACTGTCCCTTGTCCTGTCGCTGGGCACCACTGAAAAGAGTCTGACCCCATTGTCTTGACCCTTTAGCTACTGATGAACATTGATCAGATCCCCTCTGTCTTCTCCAGCTAAACAGCCCCAGGGCTTTCAACCTTGCCTTGGCACAGAGATGCTCCAGTCCCCTCAGTAGTGACACTAGGCCAGAGTAGAAGGGAAGAAGAAGCTCCCTTGACCTGCTGGTCTCACTCTTCCTAATGCAGCCCAGGAGCCAATTGACCTTCTTGGTCACAAGAACCCGTTAGTGGCTCATGGTTAGTAACTTGTTTTCCACCAGAACTCCCAGGTCATCCACAGAGCTGCTTCCCATAAGGTCAATCCCTGACCTGTACTGGTGATCATTCTTCCCTAGGTGCAGGACCCTAAACTTGCTCTTGATGAACCCAAAGACTGGATTCCTGTCTTCCCATGGAATTAAATAGTTTCTCTGTGTCTTCTGCAGGATTTTGCTGTCTCTGGGATCCGTTTTGGTACTTTATATACAGAGAACCAAGATGTTGCTAACGCAGTGGCCTCTTTGTGTTATTTTCATGGTGTCTGTGGACCTATTCAGCACAAAGTTGCACAGCTGCTTCGAGACAGAGGTGAGTCAGTAGCTCCAACTTCGTTGTTCTGTGTGTCTTGGTACCTGGGGTATCCCCTCCCCTTACCTTTCCAAGTGGTCTTCTGTTTGTACAGCTTAATTAATAACCTTCTGTAATCCTCACTCTGCCCATGGAACACAAGGCTGACAGCTCTACAGGAAAGGACCATTTCTGCAGAGCTGATCAGCAGCTTTGAGGAAGTATAATAGCTGTTTGTGTGGGAATCACCAGTCTTGTGTAGAATCAGCTGAGCTGAACCAAAAATAACAGGCTTGTGGGATGAGGGAAGTGGAACCACATTTCTAGCTTTGCCTTGGATGGAGCCATGAATGTAGGGAAGGTCAAGAAAATGATATTCTGCACAGACATGAAAATGGCTAAACAGTTCCTGCCCCTCTGATTTTTTTCAAGCAAAAAAAGGGTGAAACGGATAAAAGTCACTCTTGAGTGTTGGGAAAACTCAGATCTGAATTCTTTCCCAGGTTGTGATTATTTTTGTCCTTTTATCTTCTTCTGGTCAGAGTGGATCAACCAGGTGTACCTGAAGGCCAACCGTGCCCGCCTAAAAGCTGCCCATACTTATGTGACAGACGAGCTGAAGACCCTCGGGGTTCCTTTCCTCAACCGCCACGCGGGCTTCTTTGTCTGGATTGATTTCAGAAAGGTTGGTGGTCATAGGAAGGGGGGCTTCCCATGGGGTGAGGGGCAGGCACGTGGTGCAGCTGAGACTGAAGGAAGGTTTGAGGTGTTGTGAGAAGGGTTTTGTGTTATTGAGCTGGTATTTCCATCAGCTTTTTTCCTTTCATCTATCTGTGCATTTCCCTCCTCCCAGGAAATCTTACTGCTCTCAAGCCACTTTCCTCCCCATTTCTTCCTTTATCTCACAAACACTGTGCTTCAGAGGTAATAGGTGTCTCTCTTGGTCTTCACAGACCAAATTCATGAGGCTTTTGGTGATGTAGCATGTATGTTCCTAACCTCTGGCCCTTCTGCTGACTCTCCTAGTACCTTAAGACAGGCACGTTTGAGGAGGAGATGCTGCTCTGGAGGCGTTTTCTGGATAACAAGGTCCTCCTGTCCTGTGGTAAAGCATTTGAATGCAGTGAACCTGGATGGTTCCGCATCATCTTTGCTGACAAGACCCATCGGCTACAGCTGGGTGAGTCATGTTGTCTTCTCTTTTTCCTCCCAGCAGAATGCATGCAGCACTGTTTCCTCCTCTCCTCAATCCTCAACTTCTTGCAGAATGCATGCAGCACTGTGTCCTCCTCTCCTCAGTCCTCAGCTTCTTTTAGTAGAATTATTATTACCCTCCTGTCTTCTCTGGTTTTTCTCCTTTTCCTTCCATCCTCCCAAGTTCTGCCAGATCTGATGGATGCCTGTGGCTTCAACTAATGCACTGGGGTTTCTCCTCCTTGTACCACTGCAGGTATGCAGAGGATCCGCAAGGTTTTGGAAGAGCGGGAGCAGGAGATACTGGCTGAGGAAAAGGAGCAGCCCTGTCAGTCAGACCAGGATGGCAAAGCAGACAGCACGGATGAAGTCATCTTTGTGTCTCACCACCAGGAGCCTACCTGTGCTGGTAGCTCCAACCTTGGTGACCTCATTGGCCTCTTGCAGCAGCAGATGCGTTCATCCGACTGGCTGCAGAAAAACACAGCTGAGCAGTTTGCACAGGAGAAGCCAGAGATCTATGACGTGTTCAGCAAGCTGGTGGGGAAGCAGTAGGGTCCCATGTGCCTTCAGGGGCTTTCCTGAACAGTGACTGACCCTGTGCCCCTTGCAGCTCAGCAGTGACTTCCAGCAAATAATATATTTTCTGTATAGCAAGAAAATCACTTTGTAAAACCCCTCCTCTCTCCACCTCCCTGTATGAGGTCTCTAATTTGTATTATATAGGTGCATTCCTTGGACTGGAGTGAGGGTGAGGAATGGTGGGGGCCTGGTTGACCCACTGCTGCCCCTGTCCTGCAGCATCGTTGTCTTTTGTATTTTATTTCTAATTAATATGCTTTTAACTCTCTTAGAAGGTCCTGTGGTGTCATTTTTTTATGCTGCTTATTTCATACTTCCCAGGAAGACTTGAGGATGTTAAAATGTGTTGTTTCCCTTGTCCTCAGTATCACATTTTTGGGGCCAGAGGACGACTGCTCTTGCAAGGAGGTGATTTTAGGAGCTAGAACCCAATGTCAGAAAGTTTCATCCTGGTAGCATGATGGAATCTGTTCATATAAGGAGCTAAAAGAGGTAGAAGGTAAAATTTGTTACACTCTGTGCAGCCAAAGCAGCTGGAATTTGCTGATCACAAGTGAAAAAACATCTTTTAATCTTCCGAGCAAGCCTCCAAAATGAAATTGGAGCCTTCAGTATGAAAACAAAATCCTTTGTAAAAGAATCAAGGTGACTGCACTTTGTTGAGGTGATGGTGGAGAATTGTCTGGAGGATGGAGTCATGAAGGAGTCTGGCCCATGGCTAAGGAGGAGATGGTTCTGTGTGGGGTGGCTGTTAGAAGTCACTCAGATGCCAGAGGTGAGGCAAGGCTGGTGAGCTGGTTGGTAAGGTACTATATAGTTACAAGCATCATATTTACTTACTACTTTGTTTTTTTGTGCATGCACCGTATATTTAAGAACATTCTTTCATCATTAGTTGTTTTCCATTTGATCTCCTGTATGGAGATGACAAGCTCCACATGTGTGTGCTGCAGCAACAAAGAAAGCCCACAGGATACTGGGGTTGCATTAACAAGGGCATCACCAGCAGAGATAAAGGAGTCACTATCCCACTGGCACTGGGTAGCAAGTTTCCTTTCAAACTTTTCCCTGCCTGTGGTAAAAAAAAAAAAGGGAGGTAGAAAAAAAAAAAAGGGAGGGGTGTGGTACAGCAGGCAGACAGGAATGGAAGTGGGGGGGGTGTTTCTGGTGGGTCTGCTTTTTTTCCCAGTGGCCCTGTGCTGGGCATTGAAGGGAAGGGCGACTGCCAGGCTTTTTCCTCCCTGTTGGGTTCTATTCTGCTGTTCAGTGTTGACTGTTTCACATTTGAGGTTTTGCATTCTATACAAATCTCTGTCTCTTCAGCCTGGAGAAGAGGAGACTGAGGGGGGAGCTCATCAGTGTCTATCAATATGTTAAGGGTGAGTGTAGGGAGGATGGAGCCAGACTCTGCTCAGTGTCATCCAATGACGGGACAAGAGGCAATGGGAGCAAGTTGGGGGCACAAGAGGTTTAGGGGAAACACAAGGAAAAAATTTTTGCCAGTGAGGGTGCCAGAGGCTGGCAGGGGCTGCCCAGGGAGGTTGTGGAGTGTCCTGCTCTGGAGACACTCAAGACCTGCCTGGCTCTGTTCCTGGGTGACTTGGTCTAGGTGACCCTGCTCTGGCAGGGGGGGTTGGACTAGATGATCTTCTAGTTCCCTTCCAACCCCTAATATCTGTGATTCTGTGAATCTGTATGGAGTCCAACATGACAAGTCACAGAAGCCACCGATGGCCAAGGTGAGTCAAGTCAGTTTCACAGAATCACAGAATCACAGAATCACAGAAATTAGGGGCTGGAAGGGACCTCGAAGATCATCTAGTCCAACCCCCCTGCCTGAGCAGAATCATCTAGACCAAGTCTCTCAGGAACAGATCCAGGCGTGTCTTAAGTGTCTCCAGAGATGGAGACTCCACAATCCCCCTGGGCAGCCTGTTCCAGAGCTTCAGTTTGCTGAACTCCAAGCTGTGCAGCTGGATCTACACATTGCCGAGCGAGAGAAGTGGCTGAAACTTTATGTACATACTGACTTGTTTCCTTCACCAAGATTCCAAGATCCTTTATTTATTAATTTACAGCTCTTTTTATACCCTTTTAACTTCAAGGTAATTGGACAATAAATCAGCCACCACTTTGAAACCCCTTCAGGGATGGGGACTCCACCACTGCCTTGGGCAGCCTGGGGCAGGACTTCACAACACTTTTGTGGAAGAAATTGTTCCTCATGTCCAACCTAAACCTTCCCTGTCACGACTTGAGGCCATTTCCTCTTGTCGTAGCACTTATTCCTGGGGAGAAGTGATTGCCCTCTGCTGGCTCCAGCCTCATTTCAGGGAGTTACAGAGGGCAAAGGATTCCCGAGCCTCCTTTTCTCCAGGCTGAACAACTCCAGGTCCCTAATTTGAGCACAGAGAACCTGGGAATCTCCACATAACTAACCTGAATTATATGGCAGTTAAGTGAGCAGCACAGATGCAGCCCATTCTAGAGAAATATTTAGGAAGGATCCAACCGTGAAGGTGAGTTTTCCCTTGGCAAAATTGAATCCATCCCACACAAAGTATCTGTAAGGGAAAATATTCACTAATAACTTAATAATTCTCTACCTTCACTGAAGATGAAGGGCAGCTGCTTGTGTCCTGCACGGTAGGTTGGGGTTTTTTTCCTAAATAAATGCTAATGCCTTAATTGTTGTCTTTATTGGCCTGCATCCAACAGAGCTTTTGGCTGGGCTGGCTGCTGCCTGCTCACTCTTCCCCATAGCCACCCTGATGCTTAAAACGTGCCTTGGGATCTAATGATCCTTTATATTGACAATTTCTGTGCAGTCATCCTCCAGTTCCTTGGTTGCAGAATCCTGCTGCCTCTCTCATACCACTGGCAAAGCAGTGATTTTATTTCAGCAGAGGGATGATGGCACGCAAGGGCTGGACAAAAAAAAAACCCCAAACCTAATGGAGGAAACTATGAATTACACCCCTCAAAAATGCCTGCATCAAAAGTCTTAGGCATGCAGCAGGATAAAGCTGCTTTTCCACATTTAATTGCATATGAACAGGTCTTTTTGTAAGATTTGCTGACCTAGCAGGGGATTGTTTGGGTTCTTTCTGAAGCAATTAATGAAGAACAGGGCAAGGTAACCTCCAAGGATATATATAGAGAGAGATATATATGCACAAAAAGGTGGGTATTGTGTCTGAGAGATCTGACTGGCAGGATACACTTGTGCTTTGTTCCAATTAATGCTTTATTTATTACCAGCTTGCCTAAAACACTGCCCAGTGACAATATCCTGGGTGATCTACAGCTGCCAAACGTGCTGAAGAGTCTTGAGACGGTTATAAATACTCTACTTTTTGTCCTCAGTTTGCCAGGATCGACTATTTTTAGCAAATAGCCAGTCGACCTTATAAAAATGAAGAATCAAAAATAGTCTGGAAAAACACTGCAAGGAAAAGCTATTTTTAGCCCTCTGCCTATTCCCTGCTGCTACCCAGCAAGGTCTGAAGGTGCAGCTCACGCATGAGCGCTCGGTTGTTCCAGGCAAATGTTCGTCCTGACCTGTTCCTTCTCTGAATTCTTCACTGCAGGAAGCGGTCGATTGATTAAAGATTGATGCACCCACAAACCGTGGTGACTGCTGGAAGGTTTAGGGACAGTGGGGATGTGCAGTGATGGAGGGTTTCTGTAGGCACGTTTCTGCCAAATTATTGTTTCTTGGAAGGGGAGGCTTCTCTTAATGAATCTCTTTTTGCCTCCCAGGGGGAGCTCTGTACTAGAATTACATTTTGGGTTTTTTCTGAAGTAGGGGAGGCAGAGTTACAGACATCAGGCAGATCACTGTGCTGCCCAGAGCCACCAGTCACTGACCAGCAGCATCTGAGGTATCCAAGGGACAGGCTCAAGAGACAAAACCGTGCAATTGGCTTCTAGATATGGTTTATTGATCAGGCTAATGACAAACCCAAATGAAGACAGAATTTGGTTGTAAGATATAAACCAAAATAGTGAACCAAGGCAATGGCCTGGCTGTTCCAAAATCCTGTATTCTCTCAAATTATTTTAGTCCACTATCTTATAGATTGGCCGTAGCCATTAACAAGATTTCCAGAGGAAAAAAAAAAGCGATGATTTTATTTTTTTTTTAGTTAAGCACTGCCATGGGTTGAAAATAAAGTGGAAAAAAAATTTCCCCAAGACATTAATTTTCCCCTTTATATTTGCCTTTTTAAATGTTCTCCTTTTTGTAGAAAAATGTTTTCAGAATGTGCTGCTTCCAGCACTGGGTGTTTAAGATGCTCCATAATCCTACCTGCTGCTGCTTTATGTGCATGGAGACCCAGCAGCAGGCTCTTGGAGCATTCCTTTCTCATGTTGCAGTTTTCTAGGTCCCTTCCAACTTAATATTATGTGAGTCTGTGATTCTGTGAAATCCCTGGATGATCCCCCAAAAGAGGTGTATATGGCATGACATAAAAGGGCAAATCAAAGAGAGGTGAAATATCTGATATTTCTTGTGCCTTTATAAAAAATTGATAGGCTGTTATCCAGATGCTGATGAATATTTTTACAAGCTATAAATGGCAACCTGGGAGTCTAAAAATAGATGCTGTTCTGCAGACTTGTCTGGCTTAGAGACATCACTGGAATATAAACAGGCTCCCTGATGTGGTTTCAGGGAAATCTCGATCAAAACACTGTGTCCTCAATTTTTCTTGCTGTTTTAAAATAAAATTGCTGCTGCTGCATTTCTTTCATTCTAGCTTTTAATAACATTGCACTGTTTTCCAGATTTTCCTGCAGGAGTGAAGCTTCTGTGAATATTTCAGCTGCAAGGGATTTGAGGCACTTCATTCTCCCTGGCAGAACAGGAAGGCAGGGAAAGCCTGTGGGCACTGCAGGCTGTCACAGGTTGTGCTTGGTGGCCCCTGGCATCCCTAATTTCATGTGGACCATCTAGAGCCTCTGTCATGGCTTGGTCACATGAGCCATGGCTCAAGCTGAAGAGTCCCACGGCTGCAGAGATCCATCACTTGTCCCAGCAGCCACAGCATGTGAATGGGGCCCATTCCAAATCATGAAGGACAGTGGCAGAGCTCCTGCTACAGCTTTATGAATGGGGACAGCTCGTGGCAGTTTCAAGCTGATGGGTTAAAACTTGATGTGCTCTACCAAACCCTGGTAACTTGCACTGGGGAGGATACCAATGCTCAGAAAGCAGGTCTGATGATCTCAGAGTTCTTTGTGTGGTTGGCCTTGAATGTCACGGAGAGGATTAAGGAGTCTGAGGAGAATGCTGCATCACCTGCTGTGCCACGTGTGTGAGAAAGAAGAAAAGTGCTGCAGTGAGAGCATTTCTCCTTTATGGTGGAAGCACGAAGTGGGCTCAGTGCCTGCCTGTGGACAGCAATTTTCCCCAGGGCAGGTGAAGTGAAAGAACTAAAGCCACTGCTGACAGTCAGGAGCATGTAAGGACGCTGTGCTTTGTGTGTTTGGAGGAAGAGGCTGTTTGGAGCAGCACCCCCAGCAATCCTTTCACTCCACCGTGCACTCACAACCCAGAAGCCCATGGCACCCTGGGCTGCATCCCCAGCAGCGTGGGCAGCAGGTCGGGGAGGGGATCCTGCCCCTCTGTTCCCAGTGCTCTGGGGAGACCCCCCTGCAGTGCTGGGTCCAGCTCTGGAGCACAAGAGAGACAGGGAGCTGCTGGAGCAGGGCCAGAGGAGGCCACAGCCATGATGGGAGGGCTGGAAGCCTCTGCTGGGAGGCCAGGCTGGGAGAGTTGGTGTTGTTGAGCCTGGAGATGAGAAGTCTCTAGGAAGACCTAGTTGTGACTTTTCAGTACTTCAGTAGTCTGTCAGAAAGATGGGGACAGGACAAAAGGTGATGATTTTAAACTAAAATAGGGAGATTTAGACTGGAGAGAAGGAAGACTATGTTTTGATGCTGAGGGAGGCCAGACCCTGGCCGAAGCTCCTGAGAGTTGGTTGATGCCCCATCCCTAGAACCATCCCAGGTGAGGTTGGCCGGGGCTCTGAGTAACCCGCTCTAGTTGCAGCTGTCCCCGCTCGCAGCACCGGGCTTGGGTTAGCCGACCTCGAAAGGTTTCTTCCCACCCAAACTTTTCCACACACTCAGCGGGTTTTTTCCTCGTCACTTTCAACGCCCCTGGACCGGGGCGCCGCCCTCTGCACCTCCGACCTCCCGCCGCTTGGCGGCGCCCTTTGGCTGGCGAGCGGCGGCGGCAACGCGTGCGCACCTCGCCCCTTATATAGGCCGGGGCCGCGGGGCTGGCGGCGGCTCTTGGTGTCCCGGTGGTGGCTTCTGGGGTGGCGGCAGCGGCGGCTCCGCGGGCCCCGCTCCGGGGCGTTCCCCGCGAACTGGCGGCGCGGGCGGTGGGGCCCGAGCGACTGCGGGCTGAGGTGAGTCGGCGGGGAGCTCGACCGGCTCTTGGCCCGGGTTGGGGCGCAGTGGGGCTGCCGCGTTTCTTGTCCCTTAGCTCCGGGGAGCTGCAGGGCTCGGCTACTGCCGCTGGTGTTCGGGGTGCGCGGCACAGGGTTGGCCCCTCTCAGCCTCGGTTTGTAGAAGCGAATGGAGAGTTGTTTTCGTTGGACGAAACCTTTAAGGTCATTGAGTCCAGCTGTTGACCCAGCACTGCCAGGTCATCACTAAACTCTGTCCCTCAGCACCACATCTCCATGGCTTTGAAACCCCTCCAGGGATGGGGACTCCACTCTGGGCAGCCTGGGCCAGCCCTTGAAAACCCTTGTGGGGGAGAAATGATTCCTCGTGTCCGACCTAAACCTTCCCTGGTGCAGCTTGAGGCTGTTGCCTTTTGTCTTGGTGCTTTTTCATTGGGAAAAGAGCCTGACCCCACCTGGCTTCAGCCCTCTTTTCTTCACTGTCTTCATTCACCCTGGTCACAGTCCAGCCCTTCAATGTCCTTCTTGGAGTGAGGGACCCAAAACCATTGAGTACAGGGGAGAAAAGTCTGTTACATCCCACAATTGTCTTGTCACCTCTTTGCTTGCCTTTTTTTCTTCCTGCTATTTCTGACCCTACAAGTTTTCACAGACTTTTTCTTGTCCCTCCGGGATGCCCAAGTGGGTTGTGTGCCATGTAAAAGTGATGAAACAATTCCATGAATGGAGAATTACATTTCAGAGAGTAGTTGTTTTTTTTTCCCCTCCTGGCTAGGTCTCAAGAATTTTGCTGTGTGAGTCAAATGCTTGCTGCAAATGTGTAATCTTTGTGGTAATGCCAGTGATTCTGGCACCCTTATCAGGAAGGAGAATCCAGGGGTAACACTCAGCAGCGTATGGGGATTTTTGAGTTCTAAAGCAGATGATAATGTAGATTACTAGCATCTGTTTTGGTAACAGCACCATGCCGGTGTTGTCTGGCACAGTAGGCATTAAAAGCTGTCTCTGGAATCAGAATGTGAACTTAAGTTTCTGAGAGCAGCTGTTAAAAAGGGGAATATTTATTAACATCAGAGGTTATATTTGTGCTGCAGTGTGCAAGTGCAGGCAGTTCATGCAGTAACTACCCCATCCTAACAGTCTTTTGTGAATAACTACCAAAGCAACAACCTGATTTGTTACAGAGTCCACTTAATCCCTTATTGATAACTTATTTTCTTCATATCTCTCAGAATCACAGAATGTTAGGGGTTGGAAGGGACCTAGAAGATCATCTAGTCCAACCCCCCTGCCAGAGCAGGG
>JANHGL010005991.1:13408-38528 GCA_024611195.1 Ceyx melanurus | reverse complement strand
CAGCCATGTGTTTATGTTGTTTATTTTCCACCCCCTATCTGTGTTTTTCCTTTCTGTTTGAGGGATTGATGAAAATACTATCTGTGCTCCTGAACCTGAGAAGACTGAATTGTGTGGATATTAGCTCCCATTTGTACTCTGTGGCTGTTCCTAAATTCCACCCGTGGATCACACTAAGATGGAATTCAGCCCTCAAGTTTTCTTCTTGACATTTACCTCTGGTCACTACAAACCTTTTTCTGAAAGTGAGCTAGATATAAAATATTAGTATCAAAATTGAAAGCTTACATGTGAACATGATTTTGGAAGTTCCTGCCACTGTGTTTTGATTGAAATAACTTGAGAAATCTGTACAATTTAATTGATTTCTCTGCTGTTCAGCAGACTTCAGCTTTTCTAATTCTTTAAGAACTGTTCCAAATTTACCAACATTCTTTTCTTGTTTTTTTCTAGAATGAGAGACTGAAAAAGCTTTGTAGTGATTTAGAAGAAAAGCATGAAGCAGCAGAGCTTCAGATAAAGCAGTTGTCTATAGAATACAGAAATCAGCTTCAGCAGAAAGAGGTAGGATACAGAGTAAATCCTTTGAGTAAGTATGTCCAATAAACTTACATCTCTTTGTTGCAATATCTCTGCTTTTTCAGTGGAAGTATTGGTCACAGTTAGGGTTTCTTGGTTTGTTAATGTAGACAGAGACAGAAATTTAATTGAATTATGTAATATAGGCAGAGTTGCCAGGACAGCTGATACAAGGGAGAACTCTGGAATGTCTTGCATGTATCAGAATTTCTGTTGTTTCTGGGGAAAAGGACACTTCAGCTGCTTTGTATTTCTGATTCAACTATCTTTAAGGAAGGCAACAGGAGCAAATTCTCATTTCAGGTAGTCATATTGTCTGTGGATATCATTATTTATCTTAACATATATAATTAAAGGGAACACAACTAGCTTTCATAATTCAAGGTGTCCCTTTGTGATGCAAAATCAACTGTAGAACATTCTGTAATGTGAGATTTCATAGCCTTTTCAACAGAGAAAGTTGCCAGTATGCCTGGAGATACACAAAAGAAGTCTTATTTCTCCTTTATTTGTAAATGCATGTGGGAATTTTTGAGATGTATTTGAATTTTGTATTTGAGATGCTTATTGAATAACAGTTATGAGAAAACTGCATGCAGCTGATTTCAGTTCATTGTAAATAAGTAAATTTTCAGTACATTGAGTTGTTAAGATTAAAAGAAATAAAATGTAATTAAATAACTGGAGGAGCATCTTACATTGCTTAATATATGAATACACTCTTGAAATACTGATTTTTTTTTATATGACCTGTTAGCATGAATCTTGCTGTAGTACTTATGTACATTGGCTGCTGGAAAAAACATCAAATGCTTTTATTGAAGTTTTACTTAACTGAAAACTCTTAAAACTTTTAATATGTGTCCTTGCAAGAGATAACTTTGTAAAACATCAGCTCTGTTTTCTCCAGTGGGAGAGTGTTTGGGGTAAAAAGAACCTTCTGGTTTTAATGGAAGTGCTTAGTAATTAGTGCTGGAGGGACTTGTATGGTTGGTGCACATTTCATAAGGCCACAAGGGGTAAAATAAAGTGTATTTTGATATTCAGGTGGAAATCAGCCATCTGAAATGTAGACAGAATGCCCTCCAGGAGCAGCTGCAGAAAGCACAGGCAGCTCAGGCAGCACAGTTGGGAGGAGCTGCTGCTTTTCCACCACCCACCGCAACCACTTCCTATGTCCCAGTGGTCAGACATTCCTCAGGGTTTGAAGGAGATGACATGGATCTGGGGGACCTCATCTGGGCACAACAGGAAATAAACAGACTGTCCAATGCAGTTTCTACTCTTGAATCTGAGGTTCATCACTGGAAGCAGATGGCACTGGTGAGTGCTTCCTCCCCACCCTCCCCTCTCCCCTCCCAAGCAGGGTTTTCATTTCACTGGCTGGTTTTGGGGTGGGTTTTTGGCAAGTTCATGCTGTACAATTTCCAGAAGCAACACAAGTTGATAGCAAAGCTGAAACCTAATGATCTGTGATCTTGTAGTAATTTTTTACCTGACACATTAGGAGGTTTTAGAAGTTTGCCTAGAATACTATGTCTGGGTTTCATTTTTGCACAGGCATTTAAAAAACACTTTTCTTCTTCCTGACTGTGAGATTGGTTATTTATTGACAGTACAATACTGTTTAAAGTGATAGTTGGAGACTTGCATACAGGCTTTACTGACTTCTTTCAGTTCTTGGTATATTGGTTGTAATTAGTGGTCTGAAGAGACAAGAGAGAACATAACCTTTCAAGCTGTTGGTATGAGTCATCATTTTTACAAGCTATAGCCTAATTTCAGAGGTGTACCTTTCACATGTGGAAGTATTAAAGTAAAATTGAGCATCACTGTTTTCTTACTAGGTGCAATAATGCCCCTACCCTAAACTTTTACATATTTCCATGTGACAATAAACAAGAGGTCCATGGAAAATTGAAATACTTACATTAAAATGATGCTTTTTAATCAACATTACTGTAGATTTTAATTTTGTTTCACATTAGCTTTGTTATTTTCTAATTTTTTAGTATAACCAGAGGAAGCACTTAGGTGGAAAATGCACATAATTATCAGTTTTCACATGAATATGTGATTTTTCTTTTCTCAGTCTTCCAAAGCACAGGGGACAAATGATGCTGAACAAAGTGAAATAAGCAAACTGCAAAATATTGTTAAGGTAAGGTGACACTTTTTACAAACTAGTCTTATGCTTTATTCTTGTTTGGTTTGCCTATGGCCAAATGACTTTGAATGTAGTTAAAATATTTGCAGCTTTTCTCTATTAAAAATGCATGTAGGCATGTAATAGCACAGTAACATTTCAGTCAGCAGTACAGTATTTGGAAGCAGTTATTCTGAGAAAGGGGATTTATATGATTTGATGAATGTCGTGTATAAGCTTGAACAATTACATTAGTATTTCAGGGCAAATCACTTCCAGAAACTGTTGATGACTTACAATAGTGAATGTTAGATACACAAAATAATTTCTTCTCCCTTATCAGAGACATCTTGCCATTGAAGAAACAAAATACAGATTGGCATGTCATTCTTCAAAGTTACTAGAATTATGTCCTGGGGTGTCAACTTCCTGTGAAAGAGTTGTAATATCTGCACATTGTAATCTCTCTCTAAACTTAATAGTTGCTGTTGTGTAAATATAATTTTTTAAAGGAATGTCTTTTAACATGTTTAAAATCCACAAACCAGCAAAAGACAAGAAAGTCTCTCTTGAGAAATCCTTTAATAAGTCTCTTTATTTTACTAGGTAAAATTTTTTTCTAGGTAAAACTTTTTTCTTTTGCATTTTTTCATTCTTGAGCTTCTGTACTCTGCTCCTGTCACCACTGTGTTTCTGTAATTGTATTTTTAGGACCTCAAAAGGAATTTAAGTCAAGAAATAGATGAACATCAGCATGAACTTTCAGTATTGCAGGATGCCCACAGACAAAAGCTGGTGGAGATCAGTCATCGACATCGAGAAGAGCTGAGGGAATATGAAGAGAGAATTGAAGAACTTGAGAGTCAATTACAGCAAGGTCTTCATTGCCACATGCTTTCTTTTTTATTTACACTGAATTTTGGTTAAAGCATCAAATATATAACCATGTTATAGGTATCAAATACATGTTTGAATTTCAAATAGTTCCACTTTATGTTCAAGACACATGCATGTCATAGGACCTTGTGTTTGCTATGGTTGGCTTGAACACTGGGCTGAGTATTTCCTCAGATATCAGTCTAGAGACATTTTTTCTTTCTATACATATCAAGTGTTGTGTTCTAAATTCTACAGTTGAAGATAAGAAAATTTCAGCACAAAAATAATTTTAGTATGAAGTACTTCATGCCAACTGGAGTACTTGACAAAAGCTCAAAGGGTGCCATAAGGACCATGCCTCAGTCTGTGACATGAGTAGATATTAGAAGCTCAGTAATTCTCACAAGGAGCTTTTAATCGTCTTGTAGATTATTCATATTCCATAAAAATAGTTATGTCTTTTAGATTTTCTTTAGGGTCTTCTTTGCCCAGATAGAGGTTTACAGGCAAATCTAGTATATTTGATTATCTGTTAAACTGATTTCCCAAGAGTATATACTCTCCTTTTGGAAGGAGACAGCAGTTTTCTTCTTGGAAAGAAGGGAGCTATTCTCACAGCTTCTTAGTTTCTAAGATAGTACTGATAGGGTATTTATTTCTTACAATCAGGTATTAATTTTTAAGGTATAATCTGTCTTCTACTGGACATGCTACATACTGCACCTATGTACACCAGCAGGGCTCCAGGATATTTTCATTATAAGTTATCTGTAAAAAAAATTGTCTCTCAGCTTTTGATGAATTAGACTATATATTTATTTTTTTTATACAGCTTGGGGTGTGAGGAGGTGTTAGAGCTTACACTGAAATATGTTCACAAACAGTGTCCTTGTAACTTTTTCCCTGTCCATTTTTCTGTACACCATTTTGTACTCTAGCATAGCTGGAAATTACACTGTGAGGAATGTCTAGAGCTGTGAGTGTTGTGTTAGTGTGGTGGAGCTGTGAAAACATCAGCTCTGCAAATGACATCTTTAGGTGCAAAACTTTCTGCATCATTTAGCAGATGATGTACTAATTTGCAGTAAACTGTTTTTTATAGAACCCATTCAGCAAATCCTTGAAAATTAATTTGAACATGGATTTTGCATCAGATTGAATTAAATGGGGTCTGATAAATTAGTTTTAGAAAATTGAGGGATTCCAAATCCTGGTAAATTAGATTGTCATCTTCCTACCATGAGACATGGGAGTCAAGTATATTTTAATTAAACTGAAAAAGTATGTCTTGCAACACTTAACCTTTTTAAATTATTTTGATCCAGGGTTGTGTAAGTATTTGAAAAGCTGCTGATTAAACCTGTCATACTTATTATAGCACTGCTTCAAATGGTAATTCTATTTTAAATAAGTTTTCTGTTGATGATGAGCCTATCTTTGATTTAGACTATCTCTCTCTGTGGGGTTGACAAGTGGTGGAAGAAGAAACTTTTAAATAAGAGATCTACAGTGCTGTCTGTGGTTAATACTGCAGTCAATCTTTTTTGCTTTTTAGGTGGTGTGAGCACTGATGCCATGGATGACTCTGAAATCAGTGAAGAGACAAAAAATGCTCCAAGTCTAGAAGGGGGAGAAGCAGAACAGTTGCAGGTTGTAAAGGATCTAGAGGATGAGATAAGAAAACTAAATGACAAATTGTCTTCTGCCAAAGAAGAAAATAAAATGCTTCTGAAAGAGCAAGAATTGTCAAAGGTAGAAAAAAATCAAATAACAGAAGAGTATGAAAAGCTTAAATCTGACTTCATTATGCTTCAAAGTTCTGCTGCAGAGCAAGGTGCTCTCCTGAAGGAACAGAAGCAGCTCCAATCTAAGACATCTCTTCCAGAAGATGTTGTCAGACTACAGCAAGCACTGTTAGGTACAAGGATGGCATTTTAAATTTTCTCTTATTTTTAGTATATCTTCATAGGTTTTCACTTTTGCTGCTCAGATTTTATTTTAAGAATTTGGAATTAAATATGAGAATGTGTACATTTGAAAAGGTGCGGCTTTAGAAAAGACTTTTCCATTGAGGTAAGGCTAAGCAGAAAAGGAGTCCTAATTATGTTTATATATAATTCTATTCATGATAAACATTAGGGTTTCTGATTAGGTAAGTAATCATGTCTGCCAACTGTTTGATAGGGTTTTTTTTAGATTAAATCAGCCTCAATAGAAGTTGTTTGTTTATATTCCAAAAGTACACTTCGTGTGTGTAAAGGCAGTCTTTTGATAATACCTTCAAGGACCACTGAATTAGACATGTTTATGAAGTATAAGTAAAAAATCTTTTCATATTGCATAACTACATACACTGTATTACCAAAGTCCTCCTGATGTGGATGCAGTTGTAAAAGTATTTTCTTTATGGTGCTGCATTTGAATCTTCTGTAGTCCTGATGCCTGTCACCACAAAATACTGTCAAATTATTCTCTTCTTAGCAGAAGAGTTCTGTTGGGGCAAGGTGGGAGAATGATTTGGTTTTGTTGTTGTTTGGAAAATAGTAAAATTATCTGTTCTTTTCTTTATAGAAGCAGAAAATGAAATAGCAAGACTTTCAAGTTTAAAGCAGGTAAAGCAATTTCTAAATAAAGCCAACAAAAAGTTCGTAACAGCCAGTGATGGAAAACACACCTTGTGTCACTATTTTTTTGTGTTCACGCTTCTACATAAATAACCTTGTAATCAAGAAAATAATTGCAGATTAATTCTATAATTATATATGAAATTGAAAGAAATTATACATTTTGACTGAAACTTCACAGTGTACTCTGTTACAGAGAGCTAGTGGAGTTTCACCTGGCACATTGCTACTGCAATGCACAATTTAAAAATACCAATAGTGCATTCTGTAAAATTTGTTATTTTTCACCCATTTTGGCATGTTTCAGTTTTGGCACTATTATCAGTTGTAAAATATCTCTCTTCTTCTGTGCAGTACTCAGAATATTACATTCCATCTTACTGATGAAATTAAGCTCTGGCACACATTCTTAGTTTTTGACAAGGTCAAATTAGTCCTTTATAAATTCAGGCTTGAGAGATTTGACTGAGATTACCTTGTGTCCAGTAGGATTTTTCAGCTGGGGTCTCTTGCATTTTGCATGCATTAGAGTTCTCATGGCTTTTTCATAAGGACGTTATTCAGGTGTCCTTTATTACAACTTAGTGTCTCAGAAGGCAAATTACTACATTTTAGAGGATCTTTTGGATATAAAATAGTTTATCCCAGCTGGGCATCCATACCTGAGAGGCTGGTATATGTTTGATTGTCAGACTGTAGCTTTTTTGTTCAGAAGTTCAATAATTGTACTCCTGAACTGAATGGTGTGACAATAAATGGCTGTGTATGAATGGTAGAGACAAATACTTCACAATGAAGAATTATTAACTGTGATAGTATTCTTGTAGGTTTAGAGATTGTAACATAAAAATGCATGCTTTCTTTTAATAACTTAGGTGGGGAAAGAAACCATTTCAAATCTAAACATTTTAAAATCAGAAAAATAAAGTCTAATATTCAGATTTAATTATTTTTTTATTTAAGGAAGGACCTGAGAAGGAACTGACAAGTGCACAAAATGAGAATATTCTTTCTGCATATACTGAGGGTCAGAATTCAGAATTAAGTCACTTAAGACAAGAGTTGGAAAGAAAAGAACATGAATTAAATGAAAGTATTAGAGGAAGAGAAAAATTAATAGTGGAGTTGGAAGAACTAGACAAGGAGAATCAAGTAACTACTCAGGTAATATTGCAACTAATTATTGAATTGCTTGAATGTTTAGATTTTTGTGTGTGTGATTTTTAAGCTGAGCTTTGTACATAGATAGTAGGGGAAAAGAAGTTATCCTTTGAGGTTTAAAACGAGTATTGGACCAGTGTTTCTCTATCTCCATTTCTCTATATTCTCTACATCTATATCTGTTTCTCTATATCTTTTATCTCAATACAAAATTCTGAAGTGCAAGAAACCCACTTGTTATGGACAAAGAAATAAGATGGCATCTCAGCTATCCCTAAGGGATGTTAATTTCCAGTCTAGTTAAATACTACTTGATTTTTTTTCCCTTGCAAGACTTCTGACAGTTTTTATCATGCTAGTAGTTTGACTTCTGTGTTATGACAGTCTGCATAACATGAATGATTTTAAAACTTTTTTGTTATTTTTAACTTGTCATAAAATAATTATTCAGCATAATTTCTCACAATATAAGCATTCGTGGAGCAGAAAAGGTCACCAATTACATGGAACTAAAAGAGAATGGTACCTTTTTGTCAGTGTTCTGATATATTTGACCCATAAACATCTAGTTGCAAACCATGTGTTATCAATATTGGTTTACTTTATGGAATCAAACATTTAAAGAATTTTCCTATGAAGGGAATCCCAGTAACTGTGCTCAAAAGTAAAAGAAGAAACTGAAAATAGAATATACAGATATGCATTCACTTCTGTAATTTACTATTTTAAATTTAGTGCCTCTCTGATTTTAAGTAACATGTGTTTCTTGCATCCCATTTCAACTGCCCTGACAAAATCTGACAGTTATTTTTCTTAGGTAGTTACATTTTTGTTCCTTGATTTAGGTAGTTTGGGTTCTTTTGAGGAGAAATGGTGTTGTTTTTAGTGAAATGTAATCTCTCCATATTTTATATTTATTTAATTTATCATTGAGTAGTTGATATTACTTGCCTACTTTTGCTAGCAATTAAGAAGCATTTTTGTTTCCTCTTTTTTTTTTACTGTTCAGAATAAAACCCATAGTTCAGGTGTTCTCCACTCCTAATAAGTTCTTGTTCATGTTCATTTCAGCATATGATTACACTGAAAGAGCAGCTGTCAAAACAACACACAGAAACTGAGACTGTCCTCAAACAGCTGAAATCTGACCTAGATTTTGAAAGAAAAAAAGTATCAGAATTAGAAATTGAGAAGATGGAAGCTATTAAGGAGTTAGATAGTCAGAAAGAAAAACTAAGTCAGTGTTCATATGCACTTAATGATTTGCATATAAGTAAGCAGCAGCTTCAAGATAATATTAAAGATCTTCAGGGACAATTAAGGAAAGCCCAGGACTGTAATTTGCATAATAAAAAAGAAATTGGAGAATTGCAGCAGAGACTGAAAGAAAGAGAAGAGGAACTTTCTGCAGCCTCAAGCAAGTTAACAGAAAAAAGTGCCCAGGAATCTGCCTGTGCTGGTCAGGATCCCTTTCTGAAGGAAAGAGAAGTAGAAATTGCAAACCTACAGAATGACATTTCAGAAAATAAACAAGAAAATGAAGAGTTAAAGAAATCTCTGTCTGAGCTCCAAGCAGAAAATGGGAAGCTGATAGCAGTCATTGAAGAGCTAAAACAGGAGCTGAGTGATGCAGTTTCTGAGAAAAATAAAGTTAACTTGGAAAAAGACACTGTTGTGGAGGCTTTGAAAATGGAAAAGAGACAGTTAGAGAATGAATTAAACCAGACAGAAAAGAGGCTTTTGAAACAAGCAACTCAGTATAAGCAAACTATTGAGGAGTTATCCAGTGCAGGCAGCATGGACACCACTGCTCTGCAGCTTGAACACCAGCACCTAGTTAAACTCCATCAGGAGAAAGACTTGAAGATTGCTGAACTTCACAGGAGCATTGAGCAGATGGACACTGACCATCAAGAAACAAAAGAGATGTTGACTACCAGCCTAGGAGGGCAAAAGCAGTTGACAGAACTCATAAAAGAAAAAGATCTATTTATTGAAAAATATAAGAATGAAGCCTCACAGGTGAAGCAGGAACTTGAGGAATATATGAAAGTTTCAAAAAAGCAGGATGGCTTAAAACAGAGCTTGGAAGAAAAAGACAGAAGCCTTGCAGTCATGAAGGAAGAAAATAATCATTTGAAAGAAGAAATTGAACGCCTTAAGGATCAGCAAAGTAGGTCCATGCCTGTGGTTGAGCCTAAAACTTTAGATATTATTATTGAACTTGAAAGTGAGGTAACACAGTTAAAAATTATAAAGAATAATCTTGAAGAAGAAATAGAAGTTCACAAAAAAACAATAGAAGATCAGAATCAAACAGCAGCACAACTTCAGCAGTCTTTGCAGGAGCAAAGAAAAGAAATAGATGAATCCAAATTTCAGTGTGAGCAAATGAATGTCACACATGAAAGACTTTCTTTAGAGAAAGATGAAGAAATTAAAAATCTGCAAAAAACAATTGAACAAATGAAAACTCAGTTGCACAAAGAGAGGCAGATTATTCAGACTGATTCCTCTCATCTTTTTCAGGAAACCAAAGTTCAGACTCTTAATGGAGAAAATGGAAATGAAAAACATGACTTATCTAAAGCTGAAATTGAAAGGCTGGTGGAAGGTATCAAAGAAAGGGAAATGGAGATTAAGCTTCTAAATGAAAAGAATGTTTCTTTAAGTCAGCAGATTGATCAGTTGTCTAAGGATGAAGTTGGCAAACTAACTCGGATCATTCAAGAGAAGGATTTGGAAATACAAGCTCTCAATGCTACAGTTTCCTCAGCTTCTTACAGACAGGATGTTCTTCACCTTCAGCAGCAGCTGCAAGCTTGTGTTATGGAAAGAGAACAAGTCTTAGCAGTTCTAAGTGAAAAGACAAAAGAAAACAGTCAGTTAAAAACAGAGTATCATAATATCATGGATATAGTCGCTGCTAAGGAAGCAGCTTTGGTGAGGTTGCAGGAGGAGAATCAGAAGTTATCTAAAAGATCAGAAAACAGCAGCCAGGACATGTCTAGAGAAACTATTCAGAATTTATCCCGGATCATTCGAGAAAAAGATATTGAATTAGATGCTCTAAGTCAGAAATGCCAAACCTTGCTGACTGTCCTGCAGACATCCAGTGCAGGTACAGACAATGAGTCAGGAGGGATTAACAGCAACCAATTTGAGGAGCTTCTGCAAGAACGTGATAAACTAAAACAACAAGTAAAGAAGATGGAAGAGTGGAAGCAACAAGTCATAACCACCGTTCAGAACATGCAGCATGAGTCAGGTCACCTCCAAGAAGAGTTACACAAGCTTCAAGCACAAATTTCAGTTGAAAGTGATAGTAACTCAAAGTTACAAGTAGATTATAATGGCTTGATTCAGAGTTATGAACAGAATGAGAGAAAGCTGAAAAGCTTTAGTCAGGAATTAGCACAAGTTCAACATGGTATAGGACAGCTTCTTAACACCAAGGATCTTCTCCTGAGCAAACTTGATCTGGTGGCACCATCTGTGGCAACAGCTTCCACTGTTTCACAGCTTTCAGGTGTTCAGTACAGTGCTCTTGAAGCACTCAGTGATGAGTCAAAAATCCTTCAAAAGGAGTTGGAACAACTGAAAAAGAAGTTGCAAGAAAAAGATTCAATTATTAGGACCCTACAGGAAAACAATCAACGATTGTCTGATTCTGTGGCTACAGCATCAGAGATTGAAAGAAAGAGTCAAGAAGGGACTGAGTCAGAGATGAGGCAAATCAAAGAAAAACATGACGTCTTACAAAACTCACTTAGGGAAAAAGACATCTTAATTAAATCTAAAAGTGATCAGTTACTTTCTGTGAGGGAAAGCCTTAGTAACAAAGAAAATGAAAATGAGCTTTTGAAGCAAGCTGTGACTAATCTTAAAGAAAGAAATTTAATCTTAGAAATGGATATTCGAAAACTGAAAGAAGAAAATGAAAATATAGTTGCAAGGTGCAAGGAAAAAGACACGGAATTCCGAGCACTTCAGGAGACTAACATGCAATTTTCAATGATGCTGAAAGAGCAGGAGTTTGAGTCACACTCAATGAAGGAAAAAGCTCTTGCTTTTGAGAAGCTGTTAAAAGAAAAGGAACAGGTATGTGCATGCATATGTATGACTTTTTAATTAGTCACATGGTAATCTGTGTATATATGGCCATAAAGTGTTTGCCTGAAATCTGTTTCGACTCCTTCACTGCATTACACTAAAACAAAATTCCCCCCCACTTCAAAGTTAAGAAATCAGAAGTCAGCAGGTGAGTGGTTTATGATGTTATCTGTTAGTTGTGCAGCCATAAAGTTCATTTATTTGGAAATGACTCTTTTACTAAACAGCTGCTTCATATTTTGCTTTGGCCCTGTGTTCATTAAGTGCCCTGTATATTCTTCCTGAATGATGCTCAAACTTGTGCAGAGTTGGTCAGCAGGACTCATTTGCCAATGTAGTGTTTGCCATTCCAGTGTCATTGCTTCACAAATTCCCTGTGAGATGAAAGGGTTTGTGTTTCTTTTATGAGTGGAGGAACTCCACTGTGGAAAAAAAAAAGATGAAAGATTGGACAAGTTATATTAGTAGTTTCTTCTCTACAGTTTGACATATGGATAAGTTGTTTGGTTTTTTTTCAAAATGTGTGTTTTTAAGAGAAAAGTTGCAGTGACTTTGTTATTCACTGCATATGTAATTTGAGAAAAGATCTTTCTTGCTTTGAAAACAACATATGAGGCAAAAGGTAAAGAGCATGCTGGAAAGTTTTAAGTAACTGAAAATGCATTCCTGTGTACATATGACTTTTGTGTAGCTGACATACTCATATTACTACTTTATATGCTAATGTAAAATTGTAGTAAATTGCTTGTACATGGTAATACGTTATTGATTGACATCTGAAAAAATGCTGGACATTGCTATGATTCACTGAAGGTTAATTGTTGTGTGTGAAGTCACCTAAGGGTTTGGATTTAAAGATTTCTTCATGTTTTTTAGTCTTAAGTTTAGACAAAATGATTTAGACTGATGCTTTACATGTGCATGGCCCAATAAAGCGCTATCACATAGAACAGATTCCAGAAATAGGGGGAACAAGTGAGATTTTCAATGGTACAGGTGTCTGAGACACTGTGTAATACATATCTCTCATCTAAAGAGAGGTAGGAGTCTTTATTCACAGCAATCAATTAAGACAATGCGTATTTAAAGTGCCTTTTTAGCAGTAACTTTTAATTTGTCTTGTAACATATTAAATAAGTTCAAAATAATGCTTTTCCTGAATGCTTTTCTGTGCTGTAAGGCCATGAATGTCCTGCTGTTTCCCTTGGTAGATCAGTATTGTCTTTATGCTCTTCTGGGCAAAGACCATGTCTCCTTTAGTAAAATGATTTGCTGTATTTGACCTGCCTGTTTGTGTCTTCAACAGGGCAAGACAGGCGAATTGAATGAACTGTTAAATGAAGTTAAATCAATGCAGGAAAAGGCTGCTACTTTTCAGCAAGAGAGAGACCAAGTCATGGTAGCACTCAAACAGAAGCAAATGGAGACCAGTGCTCTGCAGACTGAGGTACACCCTCAAATCATCACAGAATCACAGACTGTCAGGGGCTGGAAGGGACCTCCAAAGATCATCTAGTCCAACCCTCCTGCCAGAGCAGGGGCACCTAGACCGGATCCCACAAGAACAGATCCAGGCACGTTTGGAATGTCTCCAGAGCAGGAGACTCCACAACCTCCCTGGGCAGCCCCTTCCAGTGTCTGTCACCCTCACTGGGAAAAAATTTCTCCTCATGTTTCCATGAAACTTCCTATACCTCAGCTCCCACCCACTGCCTCTTGTCCTGTCATGGGGCATCACCAAGCAGAGCCTGGCTCCATCCTCCTGGCACTCACCCTTCATATATTGATGGAGATTGCTGAGGTCCCCCCTCAGTCTCCTTTTCTCCAGGCTAGATCCCCAGCTCCCCCAGCCTCTCCTCATGAGAGAGATGCTCCACTCCCTTCAGCGTAAACCCCTTCATTTACTGTTGTAAGGAATAAAAAAGAATCAGACACTGCATCTGTGATGCTTTCTGAATTATTTTTTGTAGAAAATACTTGCAGAAACATAGGTAGATATGCAGTGTCCTTCAGAGTAGGGTTAGTGGGCTTGTTTCCATGACTCTCTGCAAGGCAGGGGTTGCTGAACTGAGGTGTGTTCCACAGACACTGCGTTTGCATGAGAAGGAGCAGCGGCTGAGTCAGGAGCTGGAGAGGTTACGGAACCACCTCCTGGACATGGAGGAATCCTACACAAGAGAAGCTCTAGCAGCAGAAGACAGAGAGGTCAAACTAAGAAAGAAGGTTTTGACTTTGGAAGAAAAACTTGTGTCCTCATCTACTGCAGTGGAGAATGCCAGGTTGTGTTTGAATGTGTGCAGCAGTGGTGTTGGCTGTAGGTACCAGTGAGCTACACTGGTGCTGATGGCTTCATTCTGCTGAGTGATGAGTCTGGAACATTCAAAGAACCTGAGAAAACAAAAACATAAGAACTTAGTTACTCCAAATCAGAGAAATGGTTTAAATATAATTGGCTACTCTTGAGAACTTGGCGTTTTCCTCGTAGCAACTCCTGAAATCTTCTATCTTTGACAGTGCTTAGAAATAAAAACAGCAGAAGTCCCTCAGCCATCAGTTGAGTTGTCTGACAAATCAGCAAAGATGAACTTAGCTGATTTGGAAGTTGAGGCTTCATTCAGTTTGAGTCATATTTTATACACTTCAATGTGTATAATTCAACAGCTGTGACTGTCATGCTTTGTGAATTACTTTTGAGCCAGGAACACACCCTTACTTTATACCTGATACCATGGAAAGTACACATAGCTCTAAGCTTTTTCCTTTTTAGCCTATAGATATATATAGAAAATAAGATGCAGTGAAGATCTTGAAAATGGGTAGCAGAACCTGTGAGGTTACAGCCAACTGTGGTGGGTTTTTTATTTGCCATAACCATGTTTTTCAGCCAGAGCAATAAAAACTCAAGTATTAAACTTGATCAGTGCCTATCTTGACTACTTTAATACTGTTTTATTTAAAGGAATGTTGATTACTTTGGGCAAAAAAAAATATTTTATGTGCCAAAGATGGATACTGGTCTTAATGTTCTCAGCAAAGAGATTTCTGAGTTGAGCAGAATTTATTAGGAAAAATTGTGGAGAAAGTGGAAGAGTTGGGAGAAGTTGTATTCTTCAGAATGTTTGTCAATTCTTCTTGAAACTGGTCAAATACCTTTCAAGAAATACCGCCCATATAGGCACTCTTTAGCTGGCATTAAACCAGAGTTTAATCAGGTTCATAATATTTTTGCATAATGGGAAGTTGAACTGGCCATTCAGTGGTGAGTATGGACCATTATGTGATATATACTGAGTATTTGGAGACTGGCTTTAAAAGTAAAAATTGGTAGAAAGACCTATTGTTTCATGTAATAATTGAAGCAGACAATTAAGAAGATACAGATACTTGTTTTGTTAAAAGATACAATAATTAACAACAAAGATTAGGTTTTCTTCTTTTTCTAATGCAGCTCAAACAAAATTACTTGTTGAGATTTTATTTCATTATCAAAGTTTTATTGCCACACTTTTTTTAAGATGAGTCAAAAAAAAACCCCAAACCCTTATTTTTATATATAATTGATATAAATTTTATATATAATTTCATATAAATTGAGCTGAAAGAATAAGATTGGCTGTTTTTGCTGGGAATTAATTTTCTCTGTGATGACTCCTGTCACTGTCTTCATAATTAATGTATTTTCTTCTTAAGTCATCAAGCTAATCTGCAAGTGGAATCTTTGCAAGAGCAATTAACCCTGGTTTCCAAGCAGAGAGATGAAACTCTGCTGCAGCTGACCATCTCCCAGGACCAAGTGAAGCAGTATGCATTGTCACTGACCAACCTGCAGATGGTACTAGAGCAATTCCAACAGGGTAAGTTCTGTCAAGGAATAAGATTGCAACAAGTGTTTTTTTCAACTGGGATATTTCACTGTATTTTGGTGCTTTTGAAAAACTAGTTGATCTAGTATCCTTTCTGACAGCTTGAATTTCCTCATCTGTTGTCTTCAGAAAATATTTTCTGTCCCTGTGAAAACTGATGGTCAGTATCCCATTTATGAAATTGGAATTCCACCCCTACCTCATGTAGACAGATATGATAATGCTGAGGTTTTGCCATTGTGCATCCCAGAAAGAGTTACATGTTGTGAATCAACTTGTGTTTTGTTTTGATCCTTCAGAAGAAAAATCTATGTATTCAGCAGAGCTGGAGAAATACCAAAAAGAGACTGCAGAATGGAGGAAAAAAGCAGAAAGCTTAGAAGAAAAAGTTGCATCACTGCAGGTGGGCTAAGTAGTAAAATGGAACTGTATGAAACTCCTTATTATTGACATTTAAAAAAAAAATTTAAGTGTTAACTGTCTAGCAGTACATTAAGTGAAGTAATTATTCTCACTTCCTTGTAAGATGGGACCCACACACACTAAAAGAAGGTCAGCAGGTAACATTTCTTTGCTGACCATCCATTTTTTGATGGTTACAATTCAGTTATTCTAAAGAACAAGTCATTGATTGAAGTCTCTGCCTCTTTTACACCAACAGCACAGATGAAATATATTTGTGATAGTGAACTCCTTTGCTATTCTTTTTGACACTTCCCCACCCTCTGTCTTCAGGAAAGCTTAGGAGAGGCAAATGCTGCACTGGATGCAGCATCAAGGCTTACTGAGCAGCTTGACATCAAAGAGGAGCAGATTGAAGAGCTTAAGAAAGAAGGCAAGTACACCATTTTACTTCTGCTTAAAACATTTCAAGCAGCTGAGGATCCAATGCAGTATTCCCAGGAACTTATCCAAATGTGTCTTGTATGAGGAAAGAAGTAATTCTGTACCACATATGGTCACTTTCTTATTTGCATTAATGCATTGATTTTAGTTTTCATGAGGGAGTCATAGCATTAGCTGGTACAGGATTTAGGACTAATCATATTTTTGCTGGATTTCTGTATTTGTATCTCAGTTCTGACTTGTAATTTTGTCTACAGTATTTCATTATTCCAAGAGTGAAGGTTACTTCTCTGTGCCTAATTGCATGACAGTTCTGATGTGGGTGAAGTTAACAGTACCAATTGCTGAGGGAATCTTTGGCTTTTTGCCTTTTCTTTTTTTTTATTGTCTTCATCTCTTCATTTCTGTGGGTCACCATACTTTTGTTATTACTGCAGCATCCTCTTGTTATGGTCACTGAGCATGTGAGACAGATCTAGTATCAGAGGAAAACTTGTAATTGCTCCCTGAAGCAGCTCTAGACAGGCAGCTTGAAGAGCAGAGGTTTGATCACCCTCTGTGGTCACTGAACAGCTCCTACTTTATGCCTTTCCTACCCCACCATGTCTGTGGGAAATTTTTGGATCAATGCCTTTAAGGTTTTCTGGGGGAAGACCTGGAACATCATCTCTGCTGGATGCAGTGGTAACTCTTGCTCTGAACGTAAACAATTATATAAAAAATTGCCATAAATATTGTAATTATATAAATTTATATTGCAATTATATAAATAATTGCAATAAATATTGCCACTTCTTTTTAAATTGTAATTTGTCTTGCTGCTGAAATAGATAATATTTTCTTACACAATACTTAGTTATGATCAAGGCAGGTGATGTTAAAAGTCACCTGGAAGTCTTCACTATTTCAGCAAGAACTCTATAAAAACATTACAACTTTTCAACTAAGTAATTGAATCTCTACTTAATTAAATTTAGTTGTCTAAGTGCAATTTGGCATCCATGTGCGTGTGGCAGGAGTGCTCCCTGAGTTCACATATGAATTTGCAAGCTACATTAACTTTCAAGCTGCTACATGAACATAAAAGTAAATACCAATTTGTTTTTTAATTGACTGATCTGTAGATGTCTGTCTCACTCCAGACATTCACAGCAAAAATTTTCAAACACCCTGGATTGAAATGAATGTTGGCATAGGCAAGTATCACACTTTGCAATGGGGAGCTCTTCATCATTGGTTCATTTTGATTGCAAACCTTTGCATTTGAAAGCAGGAGAGTTTGAACTTTGAAAGAAAAATGAGTCTTGGTATCTTATCAAGCTCAAGACCACTCCATTTTTCTTATTTACACACGAAAACACATCATGTCTTACTGAAAATGTGCCAAATACATTCCCAGACACAGTTTTGTTGGCCAAATATTTTGAAGGATTTCTTTATGGATTTTTTTTTATAGTAGTAGAAGGTATTTAAATGTAAATGTATAAGATGTACCAGATGCAGTTTTCTGGATTGCCATAAATGGTTAATAAATTATTGGACACTGTTTTGAATGTCTGGTTTACAGCAGTCCATGCTGAATTTTGTCACAAGCCTTTGTTATTCAGTCTTTTCATACACAAAGTATGTGTTTAAGTGCTTTTCAACCTTAAGATTCTATTCAGAAGGAAATACTCCATTAAAAAAAAAAGGTTTAATTATAGATTTGCTTAAGGCACTGTGGATAGAATATAGCTCTGTAGCTGTCCCTAGGAGTTGATCCCTGGATATAAAGTCTATTTACCAGGAAAAGATAGAAAAGAACAATGAAGTTGCATTCAAATTATTAAGACATTTGTTTAAAAATTCATATGAATAAAAATTGCAAAGGAAATCGATTATTGTCTTGCTTTGTAGAGCAAGAGCAACAGCATGAAATTTACTGAAACTTGTTTTCAGATGCTCATTATTTATCTTTATGTAACAGTATAACATTTTTCATTCCCTTTCACTCTATGGAGACCCTAATAATTACTCAATAGTAATTGCTTATTAAAAGCAATTTAAAAAATCAAGCTGATTTTGATTTCTTGTGAAAAGCACCATATTCATATTAGCATATTTCTACTCCTAAATGTGTATTTTGCAGCAAATTTCCAAGTTTCAATTTTTTTGTTTATGTGCTGTGACATAATATTTTATAGGTGAAATCAGAAGAGAAATGTTAGAAGATGTGCAAAATAAACTAATAGATCTTACAAACAGCACAGAAGGAAAAGTAGACAAGTAAGTCTTTAATCCAAGTCTTGGTATGCATTTCTATTTAGTATTCCTCACAGCATACAGATATTTTACTAATACAGTTGCAAGAGTAGTGCACAATAGAGCTTTTATATGTGATTTTGTATCTATATTTTGCTTATTTTGACATTTTTCAATTGCTTGGTGGTTGTAAATGGCAATTTTGATTAGTAAAGCAAATGTGTGTGTAAATTTGGATTACTGATGTGTTTAAATAGGAATGCACTTGATAGCATGAGCTCTGTAAATGGAGATAGAAGTTGTTAATGAACATGTATTATGCTGCCTAAGATGTGAACAGCAAGCCCTTTTCTGTATCTAGCAACACTACTGTAGAAGAATTAAGTGGTAAGGGAACTGGTAACAGAGCTATTTAGCTCCTTGTATTAGATGTATTTGTTTGGATTATTGTCAGGCAAGAATGTGAGGAATAAATGCTCAATGTTAGAGTATCAGCTGTTGCACAGGAACAACTTGTATAACAAGCTTTTGTTTTGTAGGCTGCTGATGAAAAATCTCTTTGTGGGACATTTTCATACGCCAAAAAATAAACGTCAGGAAGTGTTAAAGTTAATGGGAAGTATTTTGGGAATAAAAAAGGAAGAACTTGATCAGGTAATATATTGCAAAAATACTAGACTTCTTTTTTTTTTTTTCTCTTATCACCTAAAAGTAGAATGATGTGCTGCTAAACTAAATGTGACTGTCTCTGCATTTCTTCTGAGGAAAGTTAGTCATTTGGGGGCTTTATATTTTTTTTTGATCCCTCATCTGAATTCATTTTTTATGCAGACACACTGATCTTAATGGAATCTTTTGATAACATGAATAGAATGGTTCTGATTTCTGTGGAGGAATGCTAATGCAGAAGGGAAGTGATTTAGCTTAGTGCAGTTGTGTATAGTAGCTGTAATGTGTCAGTTCCAGACAAGTAAGCCACTTTTCTGTGCACCTCTAGGTATTGTGAAGAGTGTGCAGCCTAGATTTTTAAATGAAGAGACAGTTTTTTCTACTGCCAGTCTTCAGCAGGAAAAGAATAAGGTTTTGACAGTAACTGAAGTGTTTAGTTATGTGTAGGTTTCCCACTTAATTTTGGTGAATAAATATAATCAGCACCATGTTGCAGTTTCTTTTACCTGCTGTTTTATTTTTGTCTTCCTAACATTTTTTTTTAAATGCTCTCTAGTTATTATCTAAAGACCAAAGAGGAGTTAAAGGATGGGTGACTGGATGGTTTGGTGGAGGAGCTGGATCCAAGAGTGTCCCTAATACACCTTTGAGGCCAGCTCATCAGAACATTTTTAATAATGTAAGAATTAATTGCATTTTCTGTGTTTTAGTGGAAAAAAAAAATGGGGCATTTCCATATTAATTAACCACTGACTTCTTACAGAATGGAATCTGTCTTGCACACTGACAGTGCTGGAGGTTAAATACATGTGGGAGTCTGGAATTCTACAATTATGGACTCTCTGTTTTTCAGACCAGTAAATAATGCCCCCAAGGCTGGAGCACTGAGGGACTGACTTGGTTCTTTGGGTGAATTCTGGCTTTTTTGCAAGACTTTGTCCAATAAAGCAAGCAATGGGTTTTAAGAGGAAGTGTTTAAGTTTTGTGTGTTTCTGAAGGAGTGATTTGAGCATGGATGTGGGAAATACTGCAGTAACAATATGGGATTCTTGAAATGATTGGTTTAAATCAATAATGGAACCATGGTGGAAGTATGTGTGTGTCTTTAGGGTTTATCAGTTTCACATAAATGCCACTTACTGAGATAACAAACAGTGGTATTTTGAAAATAAATGTAATTACCACTCACTATTACTTGTATTTCTTTGGAGACTGTTTATTTGTTTTATGTATATATGTATTTTTAACTTACATACTTTTCAAAACATCAGCAAAATATAATAACTAGTAGCCTCTTGTAGTCTTTTTCAGAACTGTTTGTGAAATTCCTTGAAACAGAATCTTGCCCAAACCTTCCTCCACCCAAGCTCTCTGTTCACGAGATGAAACTTTTGGGAGCAGCAGGAACTAGTAAAACGAGCAGCACTCTCTCCAACAGCCAAACACAAGGTAACACTGAAAGAAAAATG
This sequence comes from Ceyx melanurus, assembly GCA_024611195.1. Classification (NCBI taxonomy): domain Eukaryota; kingdom Metazoa; phylum Chordata; class Aves; order Coraciiformes; family Alcedinidae; genus Ceyx; species Ceyx melanurus. The sequence continues at coordinate 17,938 of JANHGL010005991.1, read as the reverse complement.
TTAATCTTTAAACAGAACACAAATAACTAAATGTAAAATTTTCAAAGGATTTAAATGATTCAGTGCTTCCTCACTTGTGAACTATGAATTTGATTTCTTCTCCCATCAGTTTCCTACTTTCTCTTCTCTCTCTCTTTTTCCTTATATTTTTTTTTTCTTCTTCCCCTATCATTCCCACTCCTTCTATACTCTGCTTCCTAAAATCTCAATGCAGAAGATTAGAGGGTCCAAATTCCCTTTGATATGGAAAGACTTTACCAGCAGCTGTTAGAGCCAAACAGATGTTGTTCAGCCAACTCCATATGGTGTGTCAGTGAACCCAGTCCTGATTGATCGGCTTGGGTCTCACTGAGTGAAGAATACAAGTAATACCAAGCTCTCTGCTATGTACAACCTGATTGCTCAGAGAGGCCTAAAATAAAATCACTTAAATATGTGATTTGAAATCTTTGTAAGCTGTGCCTGAGTGTTAACTTAGATTTTTCTAAGGCAGAGAACTATTATGCTTATATTGTGCATGCTGAAATGAATGCCTTTTTATCTAAGTACTGTGAGGTCTAAATCTTCAGTTCGTACTTATTTTTTTACTTAAGATTTCACCATAATACAATCCTGATGAAAGAAGCTTGTTTTGATTCAAACTTTTAACTGTAAACAAAAAAAAATCCACAATGCCCCAAGCCTACATATTAGATTTACAGAGAGATGCTAAGTTGTTCAGCAAAAGAAGCATTTGGAAGGTGTTAGAAGGGGATGAAATTCTTTAAGAGCATCCTAATTCTACAGTAAGAGGACAGGATTTTCACATTGCAAAAGTAATAGGGAATTTTAGAACTCATTAGTGAACAAATGCTGCTGTAAAATTGAGTAGAGTTACAAATGCTTTCCAACAAAGTGGTTTTGTTGTGGGGTTGTTTTGTTTTCTCAGATTCTGCAATCTCAGGAATGAGCAGAAGACCAGATGTAAATCCATTTTTAGCACCTCGATCTGCTGCAGTGCCTCTCGTAGTACCTGTTAGTACTTCTGGACATCTGCTTATGAAACCTATCTCTGATGTGTTGCCTACTTTTACACCACTGCCAGTGTCCCCTGATGCCAGTGCTGGTGCTGTGCTAAAAGACCTCCTAAACCAATAGGTGATCCTCTATCAATATGGTGGCAATAGCACTTTAAGGAAAAAGAGAACACTATACTGTATACATATTACCATGAGGCCTTCTATAAAAAGTCATGTACTTACTTGCAGTTGTATCTTGCTTTTGACTGTGTGCTTTGGAAATTCTAATGGTGGCAATGACTGCCTTTTTTATACCAGGTATTCATGTTGGGTGTGGGTTAAACTGAGAAAAAAATCACATCATCTTGTTGCTGGATTGTCACAAGACAAAACAGAGGGATTTATAAACTTTATACTCCTAAGTTGTTTCAGTTATTCATAGCATAGTCATGTTTGGGAGCAACTTGAGGCATGTTAATATCTTCTTGCACAGGGATTTGAATATTCCCCTCTCCAAGCTTCCAGCTGTCAAACCCATCAGCACCAAGGAGGTAACTGTGGAAGTGAGGAACTTTCTAGAGGTGTCCATGTGATGAAGAGTGGATAATTTATCAAAAGAGAGGTTCACATGCATAAGGACATTGCACTCTAATGGCCTAAGATGTATATTTCAGAGACTTTTTTATCTTGCAGGATTTTGTAGATCCAAATATAGGCTTAATGCTTGAACACATGTATAGAATGTAAAGGGAAGAAGATACTTAAACATGTAAATAGGTCTTTGTAAGACCATGGCCAAAGCCAATTATTCTGTACATTTTGCTGTGATAACTTGTACACTTTCTTTGGTAGGTAAAGAATGAAGTCACACACTAAAGGAGAAAAGTCACCTTGCAATAGTTGTCTTCATAGTGAATCTGAGATGTTGAAAATGTGCAATTTCTAATTCTTTTTCTATGCTGTTCCTTGTTTAGTCAGTGTTCAGGTAACTGTTGTGTAAGTTCTATATTAGAACTGACAACCTTTACTTCTCATTTTCATTAAGATCCTGGATTCAATTGTTGTAAGAGTTATATTTAAATAAAATTAATGACTGAAACTTGTACAGAATTAACCAAAACAATGCAAGAAATCTTTGCATTTATTTATGTGGAGGTCAAATATTGAGCTTCTTTTGTTGCCTTGAAATCTAGCAAAGTGTTTTTTAATTACTGTATTTACCTTAAGAACTGTTCAAGTTGCTTTTCTCCAGTTTGTTAATGTTTCATGGAAGACTTATATAATTTTGGAACTGGGTTGACAATACTGAATTTTTATTTAAAATTTTTTACTCCATTATAGACAAGATAATTAATTTGGCCATTCGATTTCTGAAAGGATAGCAGCCACAGACTATACCAAAGGAAATTCTGCATTACATAATGTAGTGGGAATGTGAAATTACCTCAGCTGAGAACAGTTTGGTACTTCAGATGTGTATCTTCATTTAAGCTGGACTAGGTACCTTCTTTTCCTCTAACAAATATAAAGAAAAGTGAAATCAGATAACTTCTGTGTAGTCTTTCTTGTCCTAGTTATGTCTTTTTAAGGATATGTTGCTGCTTTAGAATAAAATTGCTTTTTGGTGAGCCAAGAAAACATTTAGTTTTTTAAAAATACATTACCTTATGACTTAAATATTATAAATTACAAATGGATTCATGCTGCTTACCATCCTCTGAATATATGAACTGAGCAGATCTTTGTGCAAAATTTTTCTTTTAACTGCATTTTCTTTAATTGCAGAGCATAATGTACATAGTATCTATGTTAATATGTACATGTTGCTCTTCCAGGAAGCTTAAATGTGAGTCAGAGGGGGTAAATCTAGTTCTTTAAGATACTCAAGTCCTCCTTTAAAAGAAGAAAACCCTCTCCAGGAAAGCTATAAATGGCTTCAGTGCTTTTAAGCCATAGCAGGTCTCCTGAACTATGGAGAAAATAGCCATGGCTTAGATGTTTCTGTTCTTGGGCTTATTCCACAGTGACATTGTTGGGTTTTGTTGCTCTGTTAGAAATCAAATGTGCTCACAGTTCCAGGCAGCACTTTCCCACTGAAAAGTGGAACAACTTCAGTGCCTTGGGTTTTTTTAATTCATCTTTAGGCTCTTTGACAAACTATTAGAAACTTTCATTATTTGTTTTTATTGAAAGATTAGCAAATCTATTTTTTTCCTCTAATTTTTCTTCTGTGTTTACTTTGTACTTGCTAACTGTTTGGTCTGTATTTACCTTACCAGTTTCCCACATGTAAGTATGTGACTCATGTAGTCTATCCTGTTAATTGTGTGGGTCGTCACACAGCAGTTCTCTTTGGAATTTATAAGCAGGTGCAGTAATTGACATTCTTCATTCTTCTTTTAACTTCATTGTTCTCTTTTCCCTTGTTTTTCAAGGAAAAAAGAGTAAGGTCCTCATACTTCTGGTCTAACAAGCTGTTGGTTATCTTTAGTGGTAACAGAATTCTAGTAAGGAATTGGTTTTGCAAATTTGATAAAAGGGGGGGAAATGAGAGAATTTTTATTCTATTTAGACTCATTCTTTGCTGTTCATCATTCTGTATTCTGTGAAGAGAAGTAACTGGTTAATCTTTCTAATTGTTTCAGTAAAACAATAGTGTTTTGGTTTGGGTTTTTTTTCTGTGGTTTTGGTTGTGGGTTGTTGTTTTTTTTGTAGGTGTTTTATTATTATTTATTGTTTAGTCCATTCCTCCCAATACCCACAGCATTTCTTTCTTAATGCTGTTTATTCAAGATAGATTGAGTATGTGGGGTTTTGATTTTGGTTTTCTTTTCTGTTCAGAAGAAATGTAGATGATCCCTTGCAAATTAAAGCCGTATGTTGCCTGCCTTTTTTGTTGTTGGTGGTGGGTTATGTTTTCTGTTAAACTCAGTTACAGCCATAGAATTAGTCACATTCTAGTGCCCAGTGTGTAAAGATGCTACTTTACCAATTTTATTACTTCTGCTTATGGACGTTTTTGGGGCCTGGTGGAGTGCGCCGCTGACCTGGGAGCGACAGACACTGGACACACGTTCCATGTCACAATTTCCAGGTAAAAAACACAGGAGGGGGACACACACGACATAGCTGTTCCTCTCTTGCTGTACTGCCCTTGCCATTTAGGAGGTAGACTAGAAAAATAATGAATAAAAACAGGAATGCAGCAGCACGGGGCTGAGCGGGAGGAGCTGTGGTGGGTGAGGCTGAGGCGCTGACAGTGGCGGGGGCGTTGCCAGGACAAGGGCAGGAAATTGAAACAGGGCGGGAGATTGAAACGGTGCAAAAGTGGCAGCGGTCAGAGAATCAGAGAATTGTTTGGTTGAAGAGACCTTTAAGATCATCAAGTCCAGCCATTCACCCTGCACTGCCACGGTCCCTAAACCATGTCCCCTGTCACGATCCGATATAGGTTTCGTGACAATTTTAATGAAATGTTTAAAGGTGATCTCCAAATGGTGAAATTAAGACACAAACGAGGTCAAATGCCACG